>JASUUD010000016.1:0-233463 GCA_031216285.1 Syzygium syzygioides | reverse complement strand
CCGCCGGCCATCTCGCCTCTTCGCTGGCCATTTTCCGGCGAACCATTGCTTCACCGTCGTCCCTCATGGTGAGACAAAGCCAGTCGCAAGATTAGCCAAGCCTGCTGGTGGCCAGAGTTCCTCATTCCGGCGAGATTTCCTCCATGGCAACATCACCAGCTTGGTCGCCGGTGATTCAATCAGCCAGTTCAAGCGGCTGAACCGGTCGATCGGCGTTCCCTTCGGCGATCCAGAACTTCTAGCAGCATTCCTCGGCGTCTTCATGTCGCTGGGGTGGCCGGCTTCTCATTGAACAACCACCGGATCGCATCTCTTGACTTGATTTTCCTTTGTTAGTTCATTAGTATGAAATCAATTCGATTCTCACTATAGTTTGTGCAATCCATTCTCATAGGTTTGTCGAGCTTTTTGAGACTTCTCTGTGCCGCTTTTAATTTGAATACGGAGACCGGATCGCTCGATTGCACGTCAGAGCATCATTAAACAAGGTAAGTACACTTGGATGCTACTCTGTAAATTCGTGTACAGAGAAACCTGCATGTTTGAGATGCTGTTTTCAACTCGTTACTGTCGAAATTTTGCAAAGTGATGAACTAGAGAATCGTAAAACAAGTCTCAAGTTTCGATTTGATATATTGCATGCCTCAATCGGACTTAGTTTACCATGTCAAAACTCTTTCGGAAGTTAGGATTAGAATCTAGAATGTGATGTTCAAGTCTGTTCTGATGATTTCCTGATTGATATTGTGTTGTTCTATGATTTTTCTGATTTTCTATGATCGTTTTTCGAAAAATTTCCTTCACAAAAGTCGTAAAGCACATCTTAATCTATTCATCAAAAAATTTTCATAAAATTCCAAGCATGTTAGCATTGTGCGATCTGCAACGTCATCTATGCATGAATTTGGTGACAGACGAGTTTTTGACTAACCTTCGTGTGTTCTTTGATTTTTATAAATTCATGTGTTCAAAAATATAAAAAAGTTTTCTTCACAAAAGTTCACACTGATATCAACATCTTTCCATCGACATTAATTTCATCAAAATTAGAATTCATTTGAATTTTCAAAAGGAATTTTTATGATATAATCAGTATCTGTGTTTAGATCTGATTTTCATTCTTTTGGAATCCAAAAGATATTTTTCCGAATTTGATAAAGTTAGAGTCCTCTTTTGCAAAAAAATCAAAGTTACAAAGTTGTTCATTGGAGTCTCATTATGTTGACTGAAAATTTTGAGGGCCTAATAGCAATTTTTAGAGGGTCAATTTGCTAAAGATTTCATATAAGGTCTTCTCGGGTTAAAATTTGATTTGTAGTTGAGTCCTTTGTAAAAACCGAATTTTATAAAATTCTGGAGGACTTTTTAGTAAAAACTCAAAACATGAAAGTTATTACATATGGAGAATACTAACTACCTAAAAATTTTCATGTAGTTTTGATAAAGTTTGTTATTTTTCCCGCCATTATTTTGAAATCCCTAACAGAACCGGGTTCAGTCTATCACCGAGAGTGAATTTGTCATTTTCGTGAAAATCTGCAGGGAATTAGAAAAAATGGTCTTCTTAACTTTTGATCCTCATGACATGAGCTTTCTAATGACACCTGAATCACTTCATTTGGACATCATTAGGTTAGTTAATCACATCTGAACAGAAGCAATCCGAATTAGATAATAATTGAATAAGTGATTTTTTATGAAGCTCATTTCCCATTGCTTGATTGGTTGAGAAATAAGGCCCACGAGCCTAAATGCATGCTTGTTTGTTAGATGAATGTTAGGCTCGGTGCATGTTCGGCGGGTAGCCCATTATGGTCATTTAGAACCCGACTTTAGAGGTTAATTGATGAGTTGCCGTTTTGTGAATGCAAATGGTGGCTCATTATCGTTAACCATTAATCAAATAATGTTAGATGATTAGATGGGTAATGAATCGAAATGCATGATAAACATAGGCCAATCCCGAGGCCCGTGCTTGATTAGTGAATTGTTTGCACCATTGCTTTTCTTTGGTTGTTCCTTTGTGCATTGTTTGTCGTGAATGTATGTTGTGAATGTAAATGCCGACACCCGAGAGGTGGTCCATGGAGAGATAATCCAAAATGGTAAAAGGCCGAGACAATTGACCGATATCCAATCCGGTTTCAATTTGTATTCATTGAATGATGGCGATAGACCGATGTCCAATCTGGTTCCAATTTGTATTCAATTCATTCATCCCCGATCATGTTTCGAGTTTTTTCAATTTGTATTGTAATACACACCTGACGAGTTGCGGGTTTTATTTTCTCGCACTTAGAATTAGCTCGTTCTTTTAATACTTTAAGTGTTTAGTTTACGAAATGTCTTTCAATACAATTAATTGTTTCTTTCTTTTTCTAGACTAAGATAGGATTAGTTTAGAATCTTAAATGAAAATACAAAAACAAGATGTATGATCACATTGTGGACTAAGACTTTTACATGAAAATGGTAAAGGACAAATCCATGACAACTTGGATAATAACCATGTTAAGTTTAGCGGTATCGAAATGGCGTTAATAGAAATATTAATGTAAGCTAGTTCCCAAACCCATGATCTCTGATTTTCGTAGAAACCGAAATGAAACTCTCGCGTTTCGATTGGGTATTCTAGCCGACCCCCGACCTAGGCTAGTGGCAACTCCTAAAAAAGATAAAATCAATCCGTTGTCATGCGAGATATGGATTTAGGGAAAATCCACGTTTATGATCAATGGGCCATATGGATAACTAAAAGATCTATGCTTCAGAAAAATCATTTTTATGAGATGCCATATGAATCGTTTAATGAACATTTATCTCTAAACCCGCCTTATCGAGTTCGGTCCTCGAGAGGTACGTCGCAACACACATATGAGGTACTGTGAAGTATTGAAGAATCCATTTCATGGCTTGCTAGTGAGCATTTCCCAGATGTTCCATCTACCTGTTCACAACGCTAACTGCCTGGGAAATGTTTGGATGAATGCAAACCATAGGGCAAAAGTACACTACAAGTGCCATAACTTGTGTACGGCGCTCACTTTAGTGCCATAACTTTTTTTTGGATCACTTTAGTGTCAAGTCGGAGGGAAAAACGATCACTTAAGTGTCATAACTTTTTTTTGGATCACTTTAATGCTAAAATTTTTGAAAAACGATCACTGAAGTGCTAAAATTTTTGAAAAACGATCATTTAAGTATTAAAATTTTTGAAAAACGATCACTTAAGTGCCGTTCTCCGGCGAGACTCCAGCGAGCCACGTCAGCTTCAGAAATTAATAAAAAAAATGCCACGTCAGATTTCCAGCGAAAAATTGTGTACGGCACTGGAGTTGACACTTAAGTTATCGTTTTTCAAAATTTTTAACACTTAAGTGATCGTTTTTTAAAATTTTTAGCACTAAAGTGATCCAAAAAAAAGTTATGGCACTAAAGTAAGCGCCGTACACAAGTTATGGCACTTGTAGTGTACTTTTGCCCAAACCATAGCATACATAAGACTACCCATAACACTAGAATACGAAACTCGAGCTTTATCATCTTCGTCTTATTTGGTTTTAGGCGATAAAGTAGCCAAAAGCCTAAAATGGCATGCCAACGGAGTACATATTGGTTTGGCATTCTTTATGCCAAAATGCTCTAGCACTTTGTCAATATACCTCTTCTACAAAAGGGATAATTGCCCAACCTATTTCTCTTTGTGAATTTTCATACCTAGAATCTTCTTAGAAGCTATAAGATCCTTCATTTCAAACTTCCTGTTAAGTTACCTCTTCGACCATTGTATGCCTAACATGTTTGCCATTGCAATAAGCATGTCATCTATATACAACAACAAATAAACAAAAGAACCATCACTTAATCTCTTATAGTACACCCAACTATCATGCGTACTCCGCAGGTGGCCATAACTCAACATAAAACTATCAAACCTCTCGTACAATTTCTGTGGAGATTGCTTGAGACAACACAAAAAGCGTTTCAACCTACAAACTTGATCTTATTCATCCTCAATAGTGAATCCCTCGGGTTGACACATAAAAACTGTCTTCTCAAGCTCACCTTGCAAAAAAAGCGGTCTTGCCATCAAGTTGCTCTAGTTCTAAATCATAAAGGGCTACTAACGTGGGCAACACACAAATGGAATTATGTTTCAAAACTGCAGAGAATACTTCATTGAAGTCGATTACCTCTAAATGACTAAAACTCCTTCGCTACCAAATGTTCCTTGAATGTTTCATCTACAACCCTTGAAATTCTCTCCTTTTTTTTGAAGATCCACTTGCATCCAATAGCTCTTTTGCCCTTAATCAATTTCATTAAATCCCAAGTTTGGTTCTTATGAAGAGACTCCATCTCTCATTCATTACAACAAGCTACTTCTCCAATTCAGAACAAATGGTAGCTTCATAGAATGTAGACGGTTCTTCAATACCAAGCTCCTTAGGAATAGTAAGAGCATATTCTACCAAATTAGTGACTAGAGAGGCTTAATTTTCCATTTAGTCCTCCCTGTAGCCAAGGTCTGAGGTTGTTCAGCTTCTTCTACATCATCTTTAATCAAATCTTAGTTATGTTGCTCATTGTCACTTTCTGACTGAATATGAACTTCTTCAAATGTTCTTTGTGGATGCTCCACATGAAACTCCACCTCTTTCCTAACATTCTCCTCCTAAATACATGTAGACTCAATAACAATTTGTCTCTAATCAAGTATAGAATTTTCTTCAAAAGTAACATCCCTATTGATTATAAATTTTGGTGACTGATGGTTAAAACACCACAACCTATATTCCTTAACTCCGTTTTCAAAACCAACAAATATATATTTCTTAATCCTAGGTTCAGGCTTACCATATTTTACATGATAATAAGCGGGAGATGCAAATACTTTCAAACCAGAATAATCAAAAGGTTTACTTAACCATACCTCATTTGCAATCTTACATTCAATTGCAATTGAAGAAGAACGATTCATCAAATAACACATTGTGTTCGCAATTTCAGCCCAAAAATCTTTCCTAAGTCTAGTTTTAGAGAGTATACACCTAGTTCTCTCTAAAAGTGTCTGGTTTTGTGCTTCATTGCCCCATTCTATTGAGGTGTGTACCTGAATGTTCACTATCGATCAATCCCTGAAATTTCACAGTACTTGTTGAAATCACCTCCGCAAAACTCAAGACCATTGCCTGTTTTGAGATGTTTTATCTTCTTCCCGATTTGATTTCAATCACCATCCTCCACTTCTTGGACATATAGAAAATATCACTCATACACTTCAAGAAATAAACCTAGACTTTCCTAGAAAATTCATCAATAAATGTCATAAGATAAATTGTACCACTCTTAGATGTAATTTGTGAAGTCCCAATAAATCGAAGTGAATGTAGTCAACTGTGCCCTTCATTGAGTGCACCCGAGTACTGAAACTAACTTTGCACTACTATGCGAAAATAGAATGCTTGAAAAAGTCAAGTGATACTGTATGCTCTCCATAGAATAAACCACGTTTTCTCAAAATAGTCATTTCTCTTTCACTCATATGGCCCAACTGTATATGCCCTAACCTTGACTTCTTAGAATCTGAAGAGAATGATACATCTAAAGAGCCAACAACATTAATTCCCCGCAAAACATAAAGACAATTCTTCTTGTTGTCTCTCATAACAATTAGTGAGCACTTTGAAAATTTCAAAACCCCAAACTACTAAACGAAATAAGATTGTTTTTCAAATCTGGGTAATGTATGTCAAAGTTCTCACTATCTCGTCATGACATTTGATTTGCACCGTATCAATACCCACAATCCTCCAAACCGCATTAATGTCCATCAAAATCGAACCATTGAATTTTTCCATATGTGCGGAACCAATCTTTATTTGGATACATGTGGTATGAAAATTGCTGAATGCAAAATCCATTCATTGTCAACACGACAATTAGAAGATGAAACAGTAAGAACAATGTCTGCATCAGCTAACTCGTTATCCTTCACCAAACTAGCCAAATCAGAACTCTCCATCTATTTCTTCCCTTTAGCCTTGAGCAAATGATACTTATTTTTGTAGTCTTCGACTTTGTGAAAATAGCAACACTCTACCTTGCTTTTGCCTCAGCTTGACCTAGACTTCGAACGCCTTTTACTATTATGTCTATCTCGATAATTCAACCTTCCTTTAGCAACTAATCCATTCGCTTTATCACCACTACCAATCGTATTAATCTTTGTGTGTGTCTCCATGGGATTCAACAAGGTCTTCACATCCTCAAGAGTTGTAAATTCTTTTCCACGCAACATAGAATTCACAAAATTCTCATACAAGCTCAGTAGAGAGCATAACAAAATTAGGACTTGGTCTTCATTACTTAACTCCAAATCTAAATTTTTCATATCCAAATTCATCTAGATGTTCTTGAATATGGATACTTTCTCGCATCTTTACCATGTAAATATGCTGCTTCAAGAGTAATCTCATCATAAGAGTTTTTTTATGTAGAGGCTCTCAAGCTTTCTCCATAATCCCGAAGCAGTTTCTTTATTGACAACCTCATGAAGCACCTTGTCGTACTATGACAATTGGATAGTGTTGTGTGCCCCCTCTTCTATCTCCTTGATCTCAGCCAAAGTCATGTCATCAGGGTACTTCCCGTCCAAAACTCTAACTGAACCTTCCCGAGGCAACAATGCCTTCATCTTGATCCTCCATAGCCTAAAATTGTAAGGCCATCGAAGGGCGCCACTTCATATTGGATTGATGTCATCTTGAATAAAAGATTGACATTCATTGGCTCTGATACTAGTTTGTTGCAGAACAACACCAAAACATGCACAAATCAAAGCACAAATAGAAAAGGATGAAAGCAAAATCAATATGTAAATGAAAACCCAAGACAGGAAAAAACTATAGGGAGAGAGAGGGGTTTCACTATCTTCAACAACAAGTACAACAGTACAATCCAAAAGGACAAAAAACCACTTGGTAAGCCATAAAATCTAAAGATCTAAAAAAAGAAATGAAGAACAAAGAAGAGAGAAAATGTGACGGCTAGAGTTTGAGATGTGTTTTGCAACACATCCCTTTTATAGTCTCCCTTCAAAAAGCCTTGGTCACCAATTGGAAAATCAAAACACAACAACCCAGGCTACTAACGAATAAACCACATTTAGAAAAAGGGGATGGTGGTTGGATAGTTTACTACACTATATAAAAAGGGGGCATACAAGAAAGGAAGCAACATAGATGTCTACTACCACTTCCGGTCTCCGATTAGCATATGCTGGCTGTTCGCCACTTCAAGCCTAAAAATATTTAACAACGGGAATGAGATAAATCTTAATAAGATGATAACCTAAACCCCACCTAGGCCAATGCGTATCTAGACCAGCTTCAACATGCAATCTAACCATCAACATACTAGAAATCACATAAACATACTTACCTTGCTTTCAATCATGCGCCAACTCTGCATATTAATCAAATCACTATAACCAATAATATTCCAAGAACACATTACAATCACTCGAGCACCATACATACTTGTATTCATCCACTTCAATCAAGTACATTCTACATGCATGTCCATCTAACTATCCACGACCTGCGTAAACACGCCTTAGGTCCTTTCCCACAGCCCGCATCAACACACCTAAGGCTCATTCTCACAGCTTGCGTCAACACGCCTCAGGCCCCTTTCTCATAGCCCATGTCAACACGCCTCAAGTCCTTTCTCACGGCCCACGTCAACACGCCTCACGCTTAACTTTCTTTCTAATGAACCGCATAAACACGCATCAGGTCTAACTTTCCTTCCATTGACCCGCGTAAACACGCCTTAGGCCTTTTAGACAAGCGCATACGACACATTATTCAAGCAATTCAATATCATTCACATATTCAAACATCACCTAAGGATATTCGATCAACCACCATACCATTCGTCACTCATGCGCACCAAGACAACCACGATTCCACCAATTCAAGTCATGACTCACTCATCTAACTTTGGTCACATTCGACAATGACAACCCATCATTAATTCACACGGGACAATTCAAGCATTAGACCACATGGGATATTCTAGCATCAACAGCCCCTCATACAATCACACTAAGCCACAGCTCACATAATGCGCGTTATCCCCATCACGAATCATCAACATGAACTACCATCAAACGAACGTTAAATCACACACGAATAACCATCATCTGCGGAACAACTTCCAGCATTAATTGACTCCGAAACCAGCCACAAAACCGATCATAAATCACCTCATTTCAGCCCACATTTTGACCCATTCACTCGCCCCAAACTAGCCAACAATTCCATCACCAAACTGCGCTAAATGGCCACTAAATCCACCTCAAACAGCCCCTAATCAGCCTTATTTCCACTCCAAATGACCCATAAGCAAGTCTATTAACATCCAAAGTCCTAGACAAGATTTAGGGTGTTGCTTATCTCAACCCGAAGCAAGACAACGGGGCAAGGGTAGCAGCTAGGGGGCCGGAACAGGGTAGCAACAGTAGCAGTGGCACCGGCAGTCATGCGGCAGTTCGTGGCGATGATGGCAAGGTAGCTGCTTGAGCGAGCAGTAGGGCGGATTGGTGATGGTAAGTAGGTAGCCAGAGTAGAGGCAGGGGTGGTGGGGAATCGCCAAAACAGGGGCAACGAGAGGGAGAAATAAGGGAAGGAAGCTGTTGGGCTGGAACAGGGTAGAAGGGAGCGGTTGGGCTCCGGCGGCTGGGAGATGACTTGCAAGCAGCAGCTGCACCGTTGGCGTTCCTGAGCTAGGGCGACGCTGATGCAACTTCTCCTCTGACGGCTCTTTGGTCGCGCGAAATAGAGGGGGAAAGGGGAGAGACAGACGGCTAGGAGGGGGAGTTGGGGCGGTGGTGGCGAGTCGGTAGTTAGGTGAAGCAAGGTCGGCCGGCTGGTGGCCGGGTAGCGCATGACAGCGGCACCAATAGCAAGCGAGCCACAGCTCGTGCGAGAAGCAGTCGGCCAATGGAGGGAATAAATCGGAAGGCTTGGCTGGGCAGAGGCGGGCAGTTGGATGATGGCTGGGGCGGACGATGCGCGGGGGCCGGGCGGATGACGCATGGCGGCCGAGCGGACGGCGTACGCCGGTGGACGGGCATCGATTGATGGGCGGAGGAGAAGAAGCAGGAGCCGTGGCGCGAAGAAAGGAAGAAGAAGAAGAAGAAGAAGAAGAAAAAGAAAAGAAAAAGGAAGGGAGAGAGGAGAGGGGACAACTATGTAGAGGGAGAGGACGTAGGGGAAAAAGAGAGGGGGAGGGGACATGACCGGGGGAAGCGTGCGGCAGAGAGGAGAGAGAGAAAGTCAAATGTAATCAAGTGCGATCCGACGGCCTATATTCGAACTCGAAGTCGATCCAATGGCCCACAAAAACCCTAATTAATAAATTAGGATTTGGCCCACATACACTAAATAAAATAAACTACGAAGGAGGTCAATTAGTTTAAATCCGCACCCGGTCCAAATTTCACTTTTCACTTATCCCGGGCAATGTTGATGCTGGCGACAATAATATCAATACCGTCCAATTAAATTTATCACGAAACTCCGAGAAATTTGACACCAAAGTTCGGGCTTTAAATAACGGCCAAATTCGATCGAGGGTAATTCTAACGAAATCTCTAATTTAAAAAAATAACCCAAGTGTAATCAGTTCTAGGAGAGATTTTGTTATAAGCGCACTGATGAAATACCCGTTTTATAACTCTTAAAATGGGTTGAAATTCGAAATGTCACACGGCACTTAAACACTTCAATACATAGAAGTGCTTTCTGTATATGTTGATCAACATGCGGATAAAAAACTCCAACAACCCAAATATATGTATCTATATATTCAAGTTGACCGAATAATGCTCTAGTTCAAGTGAATGATGGACTTTCCAAATTTGACCATGACTTCAATAGGAAAATAAACTCTTTATGCTTCCTATTCCAACGTGAAGTTCAACAAGAGAAAAATCCAATGTGAAGGAAAATCAATTCAACCGAAAGTCCTTTTTCCAATCTCAGTGGCCAAAGACCTCAACATATAATAGAAAAGCTAATATCTTAACTTGGTTGTGGATTCCTCTATTATTATTTTAAATTCCAAAATTTCAAAATTCATATTTGAGCTCAAACTCGAGACATTTTTTAACAAAATCAAACATCTTTCAACTTTTTGCTATAATTAATCCTTCTCCATATACCCTTTGCTTTCTTCATTAGCATCAATTCGTAATTGTTTTAAGCAAAGAGAAAAATCTAGCCTAAGCCCACTAAGAATTCCTTCAAGTACCCATTGGAGTTGCCAAGCTATCGCGCCCTCACCGAATTATCATGCCCTGCACCCTACGGTGCGCCACATCCCTCGCAAAGGTCGATTCGAGTGTGACGTCCCAGGACGCGTCATTGACCCAACGCCCAACAGAGATTAAAGCACATGCGGAAGTAATACAACACCCGAACAATTTAAACTACGAAACCAAGGATAGCCACGTAACAAACAACATGAACAGATATACACTTGCATTGATACCGGGAACCATATATATCATTCATTTACAGCTTGTGGTCAAAAATCAAAAGCGGGTCGATGGCTACTATTGACAAAAAGGAGTAAGTGGCCCGGGGTCAATCTACTACTTAAGGTCGGGCTCTGGTAAAAAAGTGCTTGCCCTACTAGTCTGAGACTAAAGCTAAATCCTACGGTGCCCAGTCCGAGTCAGAATTTGAAGACTCAGAGGATGAAGAGCTATTGGGCATCTCCTCCTCAGAATCTGATGAGTCTGACTCGGACTCTGGTACAGGATCCTCCTCGATCGGCTCTTGCTCCTAATCATCCGGTTCCATCGGCTCCGAAACAGCGTCCTCGTTAGCTGGCTCCAAGTCCATCGGATCAAGCTCATCTACCTCGTACTCTACGGGCACCCCATCAGAGTTCACACTGTCACATCCCGATTTTTTGGCCTGGGAAGCCGCAGGTAAATTGTAATATCCTCAATTTCAATTCCTGGGAATTGGCTATGGGTTAAGTTTGGTGATTTTCCAATCAGAACTAAATTGTTCTCTTGTTTTGGAAAATCCAGTTTTGGATCATTTGTACCCCTTCGTTTTGCTATTTTGGAGAAGACTTTTGTGGTCCGAATTTCCAAACGTTTTTTTTCTTGAAAGTTGTTCCAAACATCTTGAAGTTTTACATGATTTAATTTAAGAATTTTTGAAGTTGAGATGAGTGGTACGATAGCCTGATTTTCGGACCGTGTGAAACTGCCCAGAATGGGTATTTCGGTGATGTTCAGACTGTCTTGATTTTCTACAAGTTTTTCTGGACCGATTTTGGAAAAGTTCTCTTCACGAAAGTTGTTGAGAACTTCCTTGTCTATAAAGTGGGTAAATTTTAAAATTTTCTAAGATGATTTGGATTCTGGACAGAGCTTATTTTGAGAAACAAGAATTCTGTTCCAGGGAATTGTTTTTAGTCTGTTTTTGAGCCTACTAGAAATGGTGTTTATAGAGAGATTCCGATTTTGTGTTCTTCACGAGAAATGCTTGTTAAAGCCTTGTTTATGACATATCCGAATTTGAGAATTTTCGGAGTCTATTTACTATGTTTTCAAGTCCGATTTCGTGAACAGTGTAAAGCTGTCGGTTTTGCAAGATTTCAAAGATTTATCAACTTCTATGTGAGAACGTTGGATTCTCGACTTGATGTCTTTTGGTGTTAATTGAGGCATATTTAGAGGATTTTCCACACCGAATCTCGGATTGAATGGGATCAACGAGCATGTTATATTTTAGGAAAACCCTCGGAGAATAAGTTAGATATTTATGATGTGGGTTGTAGTTTTTGTGCCAAATGATATATTTCGTGTGACCCGATTGGCTCGAGTCATTTGTGTGAGAATTCAGTAAAGTTAGAAGGTTCTAGGGAGTATACAATTCAGGAAATTGGTAGAAGAATCTAGAGGATAAGGCATTGACCGAGTCAAAGCTTATCCTCTAAGCTTCATTATGGCTTGCATTTATTAAAGTTGGATTTTAATAGCCCTTCATCATGACTCGCAATAAATGAATCAAGACTTTAGGACCCTTCCATGATGACATGCATTGAGGGCTTGAAGTGGTGAGCAAGTTAGTCTAAGCTTGGTAAGCAAGTTGGTCAAGAACTTGGGGAACAAGTTAGACTTGGAAGAGTCTAGAAACGGTCAAAGCTTCTCCTTCAAATTTCATTTATTATGATTCATCATGACATGCATTAATGAACGAAGACTTTGAGGCCCTTTTATCATGACTTGCATTAATTAGTTGGACTTTGAAGGCACCACCATCATGACATGCATTAATGGCCATAAGACTTTAGGGGCATCTCATCATATTATTTTGTCCATTGTCCATTAATGCAAAGATTTCCAAGATCAAGTTATTAATGACATTTCATGATGATATTTTAGCTCTCATCCATTAATGCAAAGATTTTCAAGATCATTTCATTAATGCCAAAGATTTTCATAATCTTTACAACCATGACATTTGACTTTGTAAGGAATGCATCATGATATTTTGACTCTTAATCATTAATGCCAAGATTTTCAGAATCTTTTATTAATGGCATTTCATCATGACTTTTGGCTTATATTCATTAATGCAAAGATTTTAAGAAGATTTGGTAATTATGCTATTTTGTCCCTTATTATTATGAAGCTACGAGGTAAGCAATGACCTCGTACCCCCGATGACACGTGCGCTTACCTCATTAGACTCCTAAACTTGGTGAGCAAGGTTGGCTTGCCTATAAATAGGCTTAGTCCCCCTTTAGTTCCACACACACAAATCGGCCAAGAGGGAGAGAAAAACTGTGAGAGAAAGAGAGAGAAAACTAAGAGAGAAAGAAAGCCGAAGGAGAGAAAAGAAAGGGGCAACCGCCGTTAGTTGCCGCGACCCTAAGGACATTGTTCTCACCATCCGTTCTTCTCTCTCTAGTTCTTGTTTAAGTTTAGTGTAAGTGAATTCCTTAATATCAGGAAAGGATGTTGAGATGCGTTGTGACGTGGTTTGCTTGGACCGTGTTCGGTCTTGATTGGTTATCTCTTTGGCTTGTTTATGTTTTGTATTTGATGTTCGTATCTCGAGATAGAAATCGGAATTTGGCTAGTGATGTTCACATGTTATAGCCATGCTTAGAGTTCTCTAGTATTTGTCAACATGAACTTTGCTATTGATTTGCCATCGACGCCGGTACGGTAAGGGCCGACTCATGTTAACGGCGATCGATATATCCTCGCTTGATAGTAGTGTTTTCACTTGCTGAATCTCCCCGACTCATCCCCCATTTTTCCCCCCCAGGTCCATAGGATGGTCGAATGGACGGCGGCGACAGGAGGAGTTCGAGCCATGTTGGAGTTCGGGGAGAGCTAGCAGCGGTGAATCCGAAGTAATGGGCTTAGGACACCCAAGCCATTTGTTATCTTGTGTAAATGGCTAAAATTGACTAAGTTAGCTTGTAAAATATGTTTGTGTGTTCTATAAACATAAGGTTTTCTCATGATGCTGATTGTCTTAATCTCGCTGTTTATTTTTCATGTGATTGTCCCGAGATATGCTTCCGCTTATGTTTAAAATAAAGATAATAATGAATGGGACATTACGTCTATAACTCTGAGGTCGGGGCGTCACACGCACTCTCCTTAGCTGAAGAACTAGGATCAACCACCTCTCCATCGGGGCACCGGGGGTACCTCATGCCCAGTCCGGTAAATGGGACATCAAAAGTTCAGAGAGGACCATGCTCTCCGAGACTATCCCTGAAGCACCAAGCTACATATTCGTGGGTTTGGTAATAGGTTTTCCCCACGTCCACCCAAACTAAAGTATAATATCTAATATACGACTCCCCGTTTCCTACGGGGAGTATTGTCCTCGTCCGCTCTATATGATGCGGAATCCTAAAACGTACTGAAACTTCAGGCATCTCAAGACTGGGGGTTTGAAAAGTTGGGTTTATGCAACGGTGAGAATAATATCAGTGAGTAGGTTTCTTAAACCTAAACTAGGCTAACATGCACCTCCTGACGAGTACTAAACAACGCACAGTTCAAAACATAAATTGACTCAGGCTCTCGGGCCCAAATCCAGTACTTACTTGACCCTGCAGGTTAGGCATCACATAAATTCGCAACAATAGCATACGATTCAACCACGGTACATATACGAACATCACTTAGCCACGACGTATGTCATGCATAAGCTCTTGCTCACACCCATGCTCAAGCCTCATCAATGTATTTTGCACACTTGCACTCTTGCACACTTGAAATTATCAATTTCACTGACCCGCGTAAAACGCATCAGGTCTAACAGTTTGAGATTGATCTCCGGCTCGCGTAAAACGCATTAGGCTCATGACACACAACCCGCGTAAAACGCATCAGGCTAGTCATCTTCCAGTAATCCAGACATCGTCCTGCATAACACGCATTAGGACGGGTTCACTACCCCACGTAAAACGCACTAGGGCTTTAGGTGATCACACATTCACATAGACCAGTTATTATCTGAACCCTGCGTAAAATGCATCATGGTACTTTATGGGATCACGCGCTCATGTCAATCGCGCACACTCATATATGCATGTGCCATGCTAATGCTTGAGATGGACACCTACAGCCACAACGTTCACACTTGGGTACTCACAAATTTCACAATGAACATTCAATTACATGACGCCACTTATTCAGATCACAACACAACATGTTCAATTCAATGAATCACAAGCCCAATTAATCAAATTATCCAGTCTAGCCATGGCATAGACTCAGCACATGATTTACGCATATAAGTCACACCAATGGATCAACATGAATTTGCACACTCGAAGCCCGCCAAGCTACTCTAACCATAGTCATACTTGGCATAATACATGGTATCTAAAAAATCAATCACCATCAAGGACAAATCAGCTACTAATTCAGCTAGTCCAAAATTTCCGGCAATTACACCATTAAACCCCAGATCGATCGCGCCTTGCCCAATTCGGTCTCGATATTGACAGCCCCCACATGGGACTCTCTAGGCCAATAAATCTCCCCAAAATATTCCATTTAGCTCCTCAAAACATCATCCAAAACAGCCACCATGAGAACAATACTAGGCACGCACTATCTTCCACAATTTAAGCCCGAACTTGACCGAACTCGGGCCATTTCGATCCGACAATTCTAGCCAACTCACAGCACATTCACAGCCACTAAACCTCATTAAAATGATCACACTAAACCATCAAATCAGCCACAACATCAGCCTCTAATATGCTCCATAATTTATCCCATAATTTACCCAAATTAACCCCTAAAACCCATCTAGAAATGCAATTTAGCCTAATTAGGGCTTAGGGTCCAACTCACCTAGATTCTTAGGCTTCAAATAGGGCTGAGCAAGTGACGAGGATGGCTGGACAGCAGTAGATCCGCACCAGAACAGTAACGGCGACCGGCGGCTCCGGCGAGGCCCTTGAGCGGCCGAGAAAGAGAGAGGACACGAGAGGGGGAGAAACACGGCTGGGGGAAGAGAAAGGGGGACGGAATGGTGGTGGTGGTAAGGCGTGGGGCGGCAGTGGCGGCGCTTTGGCGGTTGTGGCGCGCGTGCGGCGGAGGGAAGAGGGAGAGGGAGCTCACGGGATGGAGAGGGAGGAGCGGGCTGTTGGTGGTGGTGATGGTGGAATGAGGGAGAGAGAGAGAGAGATTAGAGAGTGTAGAGAGAGTGAGATAGTGGGGATGGTGAACAACTTTGCTATTTGGACAATCTGGCCCCTCATCTAAGGTCTTGGATTAAAACTAAACAAAATATCTAGGGGCACAATTGACCAATATTTCTAACATTATTGGTGAAACAACTAATATAAAAAACCTAAAATAATCCCCAAATAAGCCCAAAATTTGGAATCCTATAATTAGGCCTAGGGGTAAAACGGTAATTTTCCGGCCCCGAGTCAAATTTCCAATTTGACTTTATCAATCCCAAATATGTGTGGCCACCTAAAAATGACGTCGTCCTTGAAAAATAGTCATGTACGCCCATGAAATTCGACACCGAAGTCCGGACTTAATTCCACAATCGATTTAGCTCAATTTGCAATTTTAACGTCTTTCACTAACGGGCGGTTGTGTAGGGGTTACGCGTATCAACTTAGGGTTACTCGAGTCATGACGGTCTCAATTCCTAAGAGAACACGAGGATTTATCACTAGTCCCAAGGGTTGCGATCGTCCGAAATAAGTTCGGGATCGTTTACCGCACGTACTCTCTATCATGCGGAATTACCCGCGGTCCGATCGTACATCGTTGGCCAAACTGAATCCGTCACTCACCTTGGATCGCTCTTGTCGACACAAAATATTCCCTTGTCGCTTCTCGAAATCAGACTTGATTCACGGTCGAGTTCTTAGGTCCACGCACCGTTTTCCTAGTTAGCTATTCCCTAATGGTTAGTATTCCGAGAATGATCAGTTCTGGGCGAGACTCACTAAAACGAAACGAGAAATAATCATCTATTTTATTAATCTAGGAAGTGGGTTGAATTCAGGACGTTACACGAATAGTGAACCACCTAAAGGTTGTCTAATGGATTACTAAGCTTACACTTAGCTCGAGCTGTCCTAAGTCCATACTAATTCGCAACTTGGTTCAAGTTATTTAACATGCAAAGTCAAAATTATTTAACTTGGTTTGAAATGACATACTCTATGGCAAACTCATAGAGTGTGTTATTACTATAAATATCAACAACACAACCATTATTATCTTCAATCTGGAATATTCTTTCTTTAGGTTTGTCGAATCCTGTTTCCCATCGTCGCGCTGCACTTTTTCAAGGGGCTTTCGAGATTTGCGCGCTAAGGAGGTATTCCGTGTAAGGGACTCTCCCAAACTATATCTCAAGTGACAATGGAAGGTGATTTCTAAATTTGTGATTTTAGAGTCGCTACTAGTCATTATTGGTAGGTAGATTAGAATTCTAATCGAGGTACGAGAGAAATATCCCGATTCTACGAACTAGAGATTCTGAGTACGGGGACTTGGTTACGTTATTGATCCCGAATCAAGATCCCTAACACCCTTTCGGTACTTAAGAGCGATATGATGTCTAACGTGTTATGCGAATTACTAAGGCTTACCTACTAATCCTATCCGTTCTAATTGTATGAAGACCAAACAAGTATTAAATGTATAATCAAAGTCAATCAATCCTAAGGGGTCTCTAAAAATGAAAATCAATCAAAACACCCAAACCCTAATGAAGCTCTAAAAGCTTATTCATTTCATGATTTACATTTTTTAGGGTTCTAGGGTTTTTTAGGGGTTATAACTCCTGAATTTGGGATTTTCTGAAAATGCCACTTGGACACTTCCGAAAATCCAAATTTCACTTTTTGTGAGTGGCCACAATGTTTTAGGACCATTTTGTGAATTTTAAATTTTTTATTTTTTTAAGAAATCTTTTTAAACCGAGAATTGATTTTTTTTTATGATTTTCCAAAACATTTTATGAATTTTCTAATTTTTCAATTTTTTTAGTTGTATTTTGCGAATTTTATGAATTTAAATGAATTTTCTGAAAATTTTTGGATTTTTCTAAAATTTTTGAATTCTTATGAATTTTCTGTAAATTTTTTAATTTTCTGAATTTTGTTTTTGGATTTTTATGAAATTTTATAAATTTCTGATTTTCTAAAAAGATTCTAATTTTTTTTTAGATTTTTTAGATTTTTTTATTTTTTTAGAATTTTTTGATTTTTTATGTTTTTTAGAAATTTTTTTAAATTTTCCCGCTAGGGAAACAAACCGGACTGGCCCGATTCGGCCCGGTTCGGTCAAGTTCGACCTGACCGAACTGGACGTCGCTGGCGTCGATCAACTTCTCTGGCAGACACGGTGCCCAAAATGGCACCGTTTTTGGGTTTATTCATTGGGGCATTTCCCCGAACACTTGGTGGGCATTGTTCCATATTTAACGTTCCCGAGGTCATTGGTTCGAGCCCGTTGCCAACAACCTTCCGGTGACCTTTTGGCCATTTCTTTTTATCCATTACGAAGCTCATATGTTCTAATATTGATCTGGCCTAATCAGAGTGTCGTCGGATGTCCGCCGGCCGGCTAAAACTCAGTCCAAAAACCCTAATTTGCTAACTATCCTAACCCATGTATTCAAGTCCACGGATTATCGTACCAATTGCCCTAACCATCTAAATCGGTTCCAATCAACATCAAAACATCAAACAAAACGAAAGGAAGCCTACTTGGATGACCTACGGTCACGGCGACGCTCCGACAGGTTCACCTGAGCTTCGGTGAGGGGTTTCAATGGCGGGGCCGACTCGGTTCATGCATTTTAATGTCCAAAAACACAATCAAACAACAACAAAATGATTAGAAACTAGTAATGAACATCTTGGAATGCGAAATCGCAAAAAGAACATCGCAAGAACAACCGGATTGAATCAAATCACATTTTTTTGAATTCTGGAAAAATCGTGACCGTGAAGGAATTTTACTTTCTTAGTTCGATGATTAAACGAAATTGTCGACGTAATCCATGCCTATAGTGTTGTTTCTTGACACTTGATCTTCACTCTGGTGGCCATGGCTTCGCCGAAACAGGTATGGATTGGGCGATCGAGCTTGATTTTTAGACGTTCCCAATCAAACTGTTTCTGGTTCACCCGAGGAGGAGATCCTCCCTAGACGGTCGATTTGCCGGCATCGTTCAATCGATCTGCGCCGATCACTCGACTTGAGAGATCTCTACTCCTCTCTCTCTCTAGATTTCAAGCTTTTCCTCTCTGTTTCTCTCTCTTCACTCTCTTTGGCCTTCTGTCAAACGCCTTCCTTGCTCTCGAGTCAGTTTTTTCGTTTTTTTTAGCTCGATTCTCGCCCAAATTCAGTCAGAACCGACTTGTAATCGTTTGGGATTGATTAACTGGTGCCAGTTGGATTTTTTCTAGCTGGTAAAATCGATTAAAACGTGGTAAATTGATTGGGAATGATCGGTGAAGTCGCGGGTTTAATTTGGTTTTTCTGGGTTTAGTACACATTTCGGCAATCCGGGTGAAGAAGATGACCTACTCGAGTCAGGTCAAATTGACCCATCCGACCCGGCAGACTCTGGTTGGTCTAAATTCTCAAATTAGACTTGATTTCAACCGATTTTTTCAAATTTAACCCCAAAATTGAATTCCCCAACATATTGTGAACACAAATATGTAATTTGCTCCAATTTTTATTATAATTGTGTCCAAGATTTTCTCATTCTTATATTTAGGTTAATAGGGTTTTGTTTAATTTGATGTCCTAATGACCTGATTAGGTAAAATTAATACCAAAATTGAATTTCCCACACCTAATTAACCCTAGAAATGATGATCTCATATTTCGACAATTTCATATTGGGCACGATTCCAAATTTGGGTCTAAAATTTTTAATTTTCAATCAAATTTTGGAGATTTTTGAATTTTATGTCAAATTGTGCAATTGGACCGACCATTATGTAATTCAAGGTCCTAGAATCATTTTTTCTGAAGACACTATGACTTAAAAATGACTAAAAAAATTAATTGCATTTTTGGTTCAATTTGGGTTTAATTTTGCCCAATTTTGGGAAAAAACATATACCCAAGTGAGATTTTTCAAAATTGACAATGTATTCATGAAATTGGATTTAAAATAAGACTAATGACTATTTTTATGGAATTTTATGATTCCATTTGCTATTTTTGTTGATTTTCTTACCTATTTTGACTAAAAGAAATTAAGGAAAAATGCAGAAAAATGATAAAAAATTATTTTTTGGTTCAGAAATAGGTTTCTAGGCTTGGCCAAGATTCCTAGTCCTAATTTTGAAAATTTTTAAAATATGAAAAAAATAAGCTAAAAATTAGGTGTTAATACCCATTTTTCATTTGTGCTTCGACTTTAGCGTTTATCAAACAACCATCCTCTTTTTGGGTCGACATTAGTTCTTATTTGACATTGCTTCCGTGAAAAGCTTTTGAACACTCTCCTTGCCGATTAACTGCTTTCCATATCAACTCAAATAAAAAAAAACTATTTGTGGGAACTTTGGTTATAAAGAAAATTAGTGCCCTTTAAAAATAAACTTATTGATGAGATTAGATTTGACAACTACCCGAATATAATAAGAAATTCACACAATAGATGGCAACTTTTTTACTGGACCTAAATTTGGTTAGAAATCCACATCATCCGACAAGTGATATATATCATCAAATGAAAAGGATAATCTTTCTCCTCTACATACCTTTCTAGTCATTAACTCATTCAACAACTTGAATGAATCTCTGAGAATATAAAGGTACTGCATTGGTTCATCTCAACACATCACTGAACTAGATCACAAAGCTATCAAGACTTACCGAGAGAAAGGCCAAGAGAGAGAGGCTAAGAACTGTTTAGGTTGGAATAGCCATGGTGGTAATAGCATCCAAGAGAATGGGGTCGATGATGCTCGTGGCGGCTCTAATACTATGGTCGTCCATCAGTGTTGATGCTGATTCACACATACTCTCATGGCGCAAGGCTAAGTGTATATTGAAATGTTTTTGGCTAACTAACCCAGTTGGATGCTTTCACGAATGCTATGATCGTCTAGGCGAGTCCTTAACGTTTGCGGCATCAAAGCATTGCGATATTGGTTGTTTGTTGTCTACTTGCCTTGATCACCATCCAGGTAATAATCTTCACATTGAGATTGAAAATGTAATATAGCTTCTTATGAGATCCATAAAATCATGGAAGTCATTGTATAATCTTGTTTTCTATAGTTTAATTATGAGAGGATAGTTGCATACCAATTCATTTCATTTACTTAGACTTTGATATATGCTCATGTTTAAAAAAATTCAATTTCAATTTTGATGTGAGTGACTTTTTTAATCTCTTGTTTCATATTTGAACTCATTTAGACACCAAGAAAGTCGAAGTGGACGTGAACAAGATTAGAGCTTGTGCAGATTCATGCTCTCAGAGTTGCCAGAAGACTTATTCATTGCACTAATGTCATTGAACTTATGTATTGCCTTTGAGGTGTCACTGATCAACAAATAAAAAGTTCCTTTTTTATTTTTCTCCTTGAGTGAAATACATTTCTATGAAATTTCAATTGTGATAAAATGAGTTTACTCTCTATTATCCGAAATTAGATTATGAGATATAAATACAAAAGAAAAGGTAACCTATACAGGATATCGAAGTTGGCTTTGTCATGCCTCTTCGGATTTGTGTCAAACGTGACACCCCTACGATGGTCGTATCAAACGCGATGTCTCAAGATGCGTCGTCGATCCAAATGAGATACCCACATGTATATGCAAGCGGAAGCGAAATACAACAACCCAGACAATAGATAATAACGAAGGGAAGTAATAGCACAAAACAATAATTTCATAACAATGGAAAACAGTCACTTACAACATTTGGCCACTCAGAGACAATAGGCTCCTAAGATTAGCATCCACCATTATCATTCAAAAGGGACAGGTGGTAGGATAAGCTAGCTAGCTAAACAAAAATGGCTTTACCAAAAAGCTTCTAAGCCCAACACCCAAACGCTTCTACGGTGCCTAATATGAATCAGACCCTGAAGACTCTGACTCCGTGTCAGAGTTGATCTCAATCGGCTCTTCCTCATTACCCGGCTCCTCCTTGGGGCTCGGACTTCATGGGCTTTGGCACAACCTTGGGCTTTTCTTCATGTTCGGACTCCTCAAATTCCTCTTCGAGCTCGAGATTTGCAGGTGCTACAAGTTCTGGTATAGGCTTGGGTTTGGGACCAAGGTTCTTCGGGGGATCTTCGGAGTCTAGAATCTCACCATCAGGAGCATACATATCCCCAAGCTCCCAATCCACGGCATCCTCGTTGCCGTGCCGTTATCCCTCATAATCCCGGATTGGGCCAACTAACTCCAACCCGTCACGATAAAACCAAGCTAAGTAAGTGTGACACTGCAAGTCCTCTAAGCCCATATCTACCCAGACTGTAGTGAGGTGCTTAATGTAAGTTTGATGTGGACCTATTGGATACTCGGTCACCTCATGCACCGTATGCATAGGAACCCCAAAATGTCAAGGTGGCGGCATGATCAAGGTCAAGGTTGAGGATCTGAAATGGTTTGCACTATAGCAATGAGAATAAATCTCCATAAGCAGACAATCTAAACCCCACCTAGGCCAATGCGTACCCAGACGGGACCCAGCATGCAATTTAGCAATCGACATAAAAGAATTCTCATGCAAACTTACCTCGCCTCAAATCACCCGCCAACTCCGCACATTAGTTAAATCACAATAATATAATAATAGCTCAAGAACATAACATAAACACTCGAGCGCTATAACCACATACATTCACCCAATTCAACAAAACACATTTCGCATGCGTGTCCAACAAACAATCCATGACCCGTGTTAACATGCCTCAGGTCTAGCCCTTTGATCAATCGGGACTCAATCATGCGTAATCACGTCTCAGGTTGGTAGCTCTCCGATCGATTCGAGCTCAGTTGTTGCACGTAACCGCGCCTCACAACATTTCTCTCAATCCGCGTAACCATGCTTCGGGTCATTTCTTGCCTTTCTAGCGACACCCACGTAACCACACCTCAGGTTGGCGGCCCTCCGATCAATATGGGCTCAATCCCGCGTAACCACACCTAAGGACATTTCTCATGCACATAGCCACAACACAATTTGCCAATACCAATCTAACACGTCATACTATTCAAATTCAAGTCATGCTCACCACATTAGCCCATCAATCCAACCTTCAAGTTGGGCACATTCAAACACCAATTTCACCTATAAACGCCACTGCAATTCAGTTATTGAACCCATTTCAATCGATCACTAATTTAGCCACAAAATCACCACCACAATAATCCATAAACCAATCCCATTCAATTAACTAATCTCTACATATCTTGGTCACTAAACCAACACTCATCACCTTTAAACAAGTCTAATAATAACTAAAGTACTAAGTAGCGTTTAGGGAGTCACTTACCTAGATTTTGGCCCAAGGAAAACTGGCAAGGGGGTCAAATGGCTGGTCGGGATAGCGGAGGGCTCAACGCAAAAGAGGGTGCAGCGGGCAAGCTGCTCGGCCACGGCTCAACATAGCCCTTGGCCACGGACCGAGACTCTTAGCTACTACTGCGCTAGTGGCCAAGCATGTGGGGGAGCGGTTGGGCACGGTGGGTGACCGGCTAGGCAATCTTGGCCACGGCTGGGACGGCAGCCAAGCGAGCTCGGCCACAGTCTAGGCAGTAAGTTAGGCGACACGGTTGGGCAAGCAGCAACGGCGATGGCAGCAATGATGGGCAGACGAGTAGGCATACGGCTCGACTGGCTGGTGAGCCAGCTGGCCAGTGATGGCTATGACGACGACGAGCGATGGCTAGGTAGCAACAACGGTGCTCGCAACGGGCTCCGCCAAGCGAACCGTGAGCAGGCAAACGGCGAGCTGGCAAGTGATGGCGACGACAAGCGATGGCTAGGCAGCGAGAAGCGCAGTAGTGGTGACGGGCTCAGCCAAGCGAGCCATGAGCAGGCGGCTAGGATGAACGGCGATCGGGCAAAAGGGGAGCAAGGGCAGCGGCAAAGGGGAAATGAGGAAGAAGAAGAAAGAAGAAGAAAAAGGAGGGGAGAGAGAGAGAGAGAGAGAGAGAGAGAGAGAGAGAGAGAGGCACGGGACGTGTGCATGGGCAGAGGAGGGAGGGGACATGCGCAGTAGAGGGGGGAGAGAGAGAGAGAGAAAGAAAGTCAACTCCATCGAGTGCGATCCAATGGCCCACATTCAAACTCGAAGTTAATCCGACGGTCCATGAAAAACCCTAATTTATAAATTAGGAAAAAGTGCCTGAAAAACTAACTAAAATACACTAAAAGGGAGGTCTGATAGTCAAAATCCGCATCTGGTCTAAATTTTACTTTTCACCAATTCCGGGCAATAGCGATGCTAGCCACAATAATATCGACACCGTCCAATTAAATTCGTCACGAAACTCTGAAAAATTCGACACCAAAGTTCGAGCTCTAATAAAAGCTAAATTTGATCGAATGTGATTTTAGCAAAATCTCAAATTTAAAAATAACCCGAGAGTGATCAGTTCTGGGCGAGATTTAACTATAAGTGGCACCGGCAGTCATGCAGCAGTTCGTGGCGATGATGGCAAGGTAGCTGCTTGAGCGAGCAGCAGGGCGGATTGGTGATGGTAAGCAGGTGGCCAGAGTAGGGGCAGGGGTGGTGGGGAATCACCAAAACAGGGGCAGCGAGAGGGAGAAACAAGGGAAGGAAGCTGTTGGGCCGGAACAGGGTAGAAGGGAGCGGTTGGGCTCCGGCGGCTGGGAGATGACTTGCGAGCAGCAGCTGCATCGTTGGCGTTCCCGAGCTAGGGCGACGCTGATGCAACTTCTCCTCTGGCGGCTCTCTGGTCGCGTGAAATAGAGGGGGAAAGGGGAGAGAGAGACGGCTAGGAGGGGGAGTTGGGGCGGTGGTGGCGAGTCGGTAGTTGGGTGAAGTAAGGTCGGCCGGCTGGTGGCCGGGTAGCGCATGATAGCGGCACCAACAGCAAGCGAGCCACAGCTCGTGCGAGAAGCAGTCGGCCAAGGGAGGGAATAAGTCGGATGGCTTGGCTGGGCAGAGGCGGGCGGTTGGATGATGGCTGGGGCGGACGATGCGCGGGGGCCGGGCGGATGACGCATGGCGGCCGAGCGGACGGCGTACGGCGGTGGACGGGCATCGATTGATGGGCGGAGGAGAAGAAGCAGGAGCCGCGGCGCGAAGAAAGGAAGAAGAAGAAGAAGAAGAAGAAGAAAAAGAAAAGAAAAAGGAAGGGAGAGAGGAGAGGGGACAACTATGTAGAGGGAGAGGACGTGGGGGAAAAAGAGAGGGGGAGGGGACATGACTGGGGGAAGCGTGCGGCAGAGAGGAGAGAGAGAAAGTCAAATGTAATCAAGTGCGATCCGACGGCCTATATTCGAACTCGAAGTTGATCCAATGGCCCACAAAAACCCTAATTAATAAATTAGGATTTGGCCCACATACACTAAATAAAATAAACTACGAAGGAGGTCTATTAGTTTAAATCCGCACCCGGTCCAAATTTCACTTTTCACTTATCCCGGGCAATGTTGATGCTGGCCACAATAATATCAATACCGTCCAATTAAATTTATCACGAAACTCCGAGAAATTTGACACCAAAGTTCGAGCTTTAAATAACGGCCAAATTCGATCGAGTGCAATTCTAACGAAATCTCTAATTTAAAAAAATAACCCAAGTGTAATCAGTTCTAGGAGAGATTTTGTTATAAGCGCACTGACGATATACCCGTTTTATAACTCTTAAAATGGGTTGAAATTCGAAATGTCACACGGCACTTAAACACTTCAATACATAGAAGTGTTTTCTGTATATGTTGATCAACGTGCGGATAAAAAACTCCAACAACCCAAATATATGTATCTATATATTCAAGTTGACCAAATAATGCTCTATTTCAAGTGAATGATGGACTTTCCAAATTTGACCATGACTTCAATAGGAAAATAAACTCTTTATGCTTCCTATTCCAACGTGAAGTTCAACAAGAGAAAAATCCAATGTGAAGGAAAATCAATTCAACCGAAAGTCCTTTTTCCAATCTCAGTGACCAAAGACCTCAACATATAATAGAAAAGCTAATATCTTAACTTGGTTGTGGATTCCTCTATTATTATTTTAAATTCCAAAATTCCAAAATTCATATTTGAGCTCAAACTCGAGACATTTTTTAACAAAATCAAACCTCTTTCAACTTTTTGCTATAATTAATCCTTCTCCATATACCCTTTGCTTTCTTCATTAGCATCAATTCGTAATTGTTTTAAGCAAAGAGAAAAATCTAGCCTAAGCCCACTAAGAATTCCTTCAAGTACCCATTGGAGTTGCCAAGCTATCGCGCCCTCACCGAATTATCATGCCCTACACCCTACGGCGCGCCACATCCCTCGCAAAGGTCGATTCGAGTGTGACGTCCCAGGACGCGTCACCGACCCAACGCCCAACAGAGATTAAAGCACATGCAGAAGTAATACAACACCCGAACAATTTAAACTACGAAACCAAGGATAGCCACGTAACAAACAACATGAACAGATATACACTTGCATTGATACCGGGAACCATATATATCATTCATTTATAGCTTGTGCTCAAAAATCAAAAGCGGGTCGATGGCTACTATTGACAAAAAGGAGTAAGTGGCCCAAGGTCAATCTACTACTTAAGGTCGGGCTCTGGTCAAAAAGTGCTTGCCCTACTAGTTTGAGACTAAAGCTAAATCCTACGGTGCCCAGTCCGAGTCAGAATTTGAAGACTCAGAGGATGAAGAGCTATCGGGCATCTCCTCCTCAGACTTAGATGAGTCTGACTCGGACTCAGCCTCTACGGCTTCCTCCTCCGAGTCCATGTCCTTAGGCTCGGCCTCTGGTACAGGATCCTCCTCGATCGGCTCTTGCTCCTCATCATCCGGTTCCATCGGCTCCGAAACAGCGTCCTCGTCAGCTGGCTCCAAGTCCATCGGATCAAGCTCATCTACCTCGTACTCTACGGGCACCCTATCAGAGTTCGCACTGTCACATCCCGATTTTTTGGCCTGGGAAGCCGCAGGTAAATTGTAATATCCTCAATTTCAATCCCTGGGAATTGGCTATGGGTTAAGTTTGGTGATTTTCCAATCAGAACTAAATTGTTTTCTCTTGTTTTGGAAAATCCAGTTTTGGATCATTTGTACTCCTTCGTTTTGCTATTTTTGAGAAGACTTTTGTGGTCCGAATTTCCAAACGTTTTTTTCTTGAAAGTTGTGCCAAACATCTTGAAGTTTTACATGATTTAATTTAAGAATTTTTGAAGTTGAGATGAGTGGTACGATGGCCTGATTTTCGGACCGTGTGAAACTGCCCAGAATGGGTATTTCGGTGATGTTCAGACTGTCTTGATTTTCTACAAGTTTTTCTGGACCGATTTTGGAAAAGTTGTCTTCACGAAAGTTGTTGAGAACTTCCTTGTCTATAACGTGGGCAAATTTGAAAATTTTCTAGGATGATTTGGATTCTGGAAAGAGCTTATTTTGAGAAACAAGAATTCTGTTCCAGGGAATTGTTTTTAGTCTGTTTTTGAGCCTACTAGAAATGGTGTTTACAGAGAGATTCCGATTTTGTGTTCTTCACGAGAAATGTTTGTTAAAGCCTTGTTTATGACATATCCGAATTTGAGAATTTTCGGAGTCTATTTACTATGTTTCCAAGTCCGATTTCGTGAACAGTGCAAAGCTATTCGGTTTTGCAAGATTTCAAAGATTTATTAACTTCTATGTGAGAACGTTGGATTCTCGACTTGATGTCTTTTGGTGTTAATTGAGGCATATTTAGAGGATTTTCCACATTGAATCTCGTATTGAATGGGATCAACGAGCATGTTATATTTTGGGAAAACCCTCGGAGAATAAGTTAGATATTTATGATGTGGGTTGTAGTTTTTGTGCCAAATGATATATTTCGTGTGACCCGATTGGCTCGAGTCATTTGTGTGAGAATTCAGTAAAGTTAGAAGGTTCTAGGGAGTATACAATTCAGGAAATTGGTAGAAGAATCTAGAGGATAAGGCATTGACCGAGTCAAAGCTTATCCTCTAAGCTTCATTATGGCTTGCATTTATTAAAGTTGGACTTTAATAGCCCTTCATCATGACTCGCAATAAATGAATCAAGACTTTAGGACCCTTCCATGATGACATGCATTGAGGGCTTGAAGTGGTGAGCAAGTTAGTCTAAGCTTGGTAAGCAAGTTGGTCAAGAACTTGGGGAACAAGTTAGACTTGGAAGAGTCTAGAAACGGTCAAAGCTTCTCCTTCAAATTTCATTTATTATGATTCATCATGACATGCATTAATGAACGAAGACTTTGAGGCCCTTTTATCATGACTTGCATTAATTAGTTGGACTTTGAAGGCACCACCATCATGACATGCATTAATGGCCATAAGACTTTAGGGGCATCTCATCATATTATTTTGTCCATTATCCATTAATGCAAAGATTTCCAAGATCAAGTTATTAATGACATTTCATGATGATATTTTAGCTCTCATCCATTAATGCAAAGATTTTCAAGATCATGTCATTAATGCCAAAGATTTTCATAATCTTTACAACCATGACATTTGACTTTGTAAGGAATGCATCATGATATTTTGACTCTTAATCATTAATGCCAAGATTTTCAGAATCATTTATTAATGGCATTTCATCATGACTTTTGGCTTATATTCATTAATGCAAAGATTTTAAGAAGATTTGGTAATTATGCTATTTTGTCCCTTGTTATTATGAAGCTACGAGGTAAGCGATGACCTCGTACCCCCGATGACACGTGCGCTTACCTCATTAGACTCCTAAACTTGGTGAGCAAGGTTGGCTTGCCTACAAATTGGCTTAGTCCCCCTTTAGTTCCACACACACAAATCGGCCAAGAGGGAGAGAAAAACTGTGAGAGAAAGAGAGAGAAAACTAAGAGAGAAAGAAAGCCGAAGGAGAGAAAAGAAAGGGGCAACCGCCGTGAGTTGCCGAGACCCTAAGCCATTGTTCTCACCATCCGTTCTTCTCTCTCTAGTTTTTGTTTCAGTTTAGTGTAAGTGAATTCCTTAATATCAGGAAAGGATGTTGAGATGCGTTGTGACGTGGTTTGCTTGGACCGTGTTCGGTCTTGATTGGTTATCTCTTTGGCTTGTTTATGTTTTGTATTTGATGTTCGTATCTCGAGATAGAAATCGGAATTTGGCTAGTGATGTTCACATGTTATAGCCATGCTTAGAGTTCTCTAGTATTTGTCGGCATGAACTTTGCTATTGATTTGCCATCGACGCCGGTACGGTAAGGGCCGACTCATGTTAACGGCGATCGATATATCCTCGCTTGATAGTAGTGTTTTCACTTGCTGAATCTCCCCGACTCATCCCCCATTTTTCCCTCGCAGGTCCATAGGATGGTCGAATGGACGGCGGCGACAGGAGGAGTTCGAGCCATGTTGGAGTTCGGGGAGAGCTAGCAGCGGTGAATCCGAAGTAGTGGGCTTAGGACACCCAAGCCATTTGTTATCTTGTGTAAATGGCTAAAATTGACTAACTTAGCTTGTAAAATATGTTTGCGTGTTCTATAAACATAAGGTTTTCTCATGATGCTGATTGTCTTAATCTCGCTATTTATTTTTCATGTGATTGTCCCGAGATATGCTTCCGCTTATGTTTAAAATAAAGATAATAATGAATGGGACATTACGTTTATGACTCTGAGGTCGGGGCGTCACACGCACTCTCCTTAGCTGAAGAACTAGGATCAACCACCTCTCCATCGGGGCACCGGGGGTACCTCGTGCCCAGTCCGGTAAACGGGACATCAAAAGTTTAGAGAGGACCATGCTCTCCGAGACTATCCCTGAAGCACCAAGCTACATATTCGTGGGTCTGGTAAAAGGTTTTCCCCACGTCCACCCAAACTAAAGTATAATATCCTATATACGACTCCCCGTTTCCTACGGGGAGTATTGTCCTCGTCCGCTCTATATGATGCGGAATCCTAAAACGTACTGAAACTTCAGGCATCTCAAGACTGGGGGTCTGAAAAGTTGGGTTTATGCAACGGTGAGAATAATATCAGTGAGTAGGTTTCTCAAACCTAAACTAGGCTAACATGCACCTCCTGACGAGTACTAAACAACGCACAGTTCAAAACATAAATTGACTCAGGCCCTTGGGCCCAAATCCAGTACTTACTTGACCCTGCAGGTTAGGCATCACATAAATTCGCAACAATAGCATAAGATTCAACCACGGTACATATACGAACATCACTTAGCCACGACGTATGCCATGCATATGCTCTTGCTCACACCCATGCTCAAGCCTCATCAATGTATTTTGCACACTTGCACTCTTGTACACTTGAAATTATCAATTTCACTGACCCGCGTAAAACGTATTAGGTCTAACAATTTGAGATTGATCTCCGGCTCGCGTAAAACGCATCAGGTCTAACAGTTTGAGATTGATCTCCGGCTCGTGTAAAACGCATTAGGCTCATGACACACAACTCGCGTAAAACGCATCAGGCTGGTCATCTTCTAGTAATCCAGACATCGTCCTGCATAACATGCATTAGGACGGGTTCACTACCCCACGTAAAACGCACTAGGGCTTTAGGTGATCACACATTCACATAGACTAGTTATTATCTGAACCCTGCGTAAAACGCATCAGGGTACTTTATGCGATCACGCGCTCATGTCAATCGCGCACACTCATATATGCATATGCCATGCTAATGCTTGAGATGCACACCTACAGCCACAACGTTCACACTTGGGTACTCACAAATTTCACAATGAACATTCAATTACATGACGCCACTTATTCAGATCACAACACAACATGTTCAATTCAATGAATCACAAGCCCAATTAATCAAATTATCCAGTCCAGCCATGGCATAGACTCAGCACATGATTTACGCATATAAGTCACACCAATGGATCAACATGAATTTGCACACTCGAAGCCCGCCAAGCTACTCTAACCATAGTCATACTTGGCATAATACATGGTATCTAAAAAATCAATCACCATCAAGGACAAATCAGCTACTAATTCAGCTAGTCCAAAATTTCCGGCAATTACACCATTAAACCCCAGATCGATCGCGCCTTGCCCAATTCGGTCCCGGTATTGACAGCCCCCACATGGGACTCTCTAGGCCAATAAATCTCCTCAAAATATTCCATTTAGCTCCTCAAAACATCATCCAAAACAGCCACCATGAGAACAATACTAGGCACGCACTATCTTCCACAATTTAAGCCCGAACTTGACCGAACTCGGGCCATTTCGATCCGACAATTCTAGCCAACTCACAGCACATTCACAGCCACTAAACCTCATTAAAATGATCACACTAAACCATCAATCAGCCACAACATCAGCCTCTAATATGCTCCATAATTTATCCCATAATTTACCCAAATTAACCCCTAAAACCCATCTAGAAATGCAATTTAGCCTAATTAGGGCTTAGGGTCCAACTCACCTAGATTCTTAGGCTTCAAATAGGGCTGAGCAAGTGACGAGGATGGCTGGACAGCAGTAGATCCGCACCGGAACAGTAACGGCGACCGGCGGCTTCGGCGAGGCCCTTGAGCGGCCGAGAAAGAGAGAGGACACGAGAGGGGGAGAAACACGGCTGGGGAAAGAGAAAGGGGGACGGAATGGTGGTGGTGGTGAGGCGTGGGGCGGCAGTACCGGCAGCGGCAGTGGCGGCGCTTTGGCGGTTGTGGCGCGCGTGCGGCGGAGGGAAGAGGGAGAGGGAGCTCACGGGATGGAGAGGGAGGAGCGGGCTGTTGGTGGTGGTGATGGTGGAATGAGGGAGAGAGAGAGAGATTAGAGAGTGTAGAGAGAGTGAGATAGTGGGGATGGTGAACAACTTTGCTATTTGGACAATCTTGCCCCTCATCTAAGGGCTTGGATTAAAACTAAACAAAATATCTAGGGGCACAATTGACCAATATTTCTAACATTATTGGTGAAACAACTAATATAAAAGACCTAAAATAATCCCCAAATAAGCCCAAAATTTGGAATCCTATAATTAGGCCTAGGGGTAAAACGGTAATTTTCCGGCCCCGAGTCAAATTTCCAATTTGACTTTATCAATCCCAAATATGTGTGGCCACCTAAAAATGACGTCGTCCTTGAAAAATAGTCACGTAAACCCATGAAATTCGACACCGAAGTCCGGACTTAATTCCACAATCGATTTAGCTCAATTTGCAATTTTAGCGTCTCTCACTAACGGGCGACTGTGTAGGGGTTGCGCGTATCAACTTAGGGTTACTCGAGTCATGACGGTCTCAATTCCCAAGAGAACACGAGGATTTATCACTAGTCCCAAGGGTTGCGATCGTCCGAAATAAGTTCGGGATCGTTTACCGCACGTACTCTCTATCATGCGAAATTACCCGCGGTCCGATCGTACATCGTTGGCCAAACTGAATCCGTCACTCACCTTGGATCGCTCTTGTCGACACAAAATATTCTCTTGTCGCTTCTCGGAATCAAACTTGATTCACGGTCGAGTTCTTAGGTCCACGCACCGTTTTCCTAGTTAGCTATTCCCTAATGGTTAGTATTCCGAGAATGATCAGTTCTAGGCGAGACTCACTAAAACGAAACGAGAAATAATCATCTATTTTATTAATCTAGGAAGTGGGTTGAATTCAGGACGTTACACGAATAGTGAACCACCTAAAGGTTGGCTAATGGATTACTAAGCTTACACTTAGCTCGAGCTGTCCTAAGTCCATACTAATTCGCAACTTGGTTCAAGTTATTTAACATGCAAAGTCAAAATTATTTAACTTGGTTTGAAATGACATACTCTATGGCAAACTCATCGAGTGTGTTATTACTATAAATATCAACAACACAACCATTATTATCTTCAATCTGGAATTTTCTTTCTTTAGGTTTGTCGAATCCTGTTTCCCATCGTCGCGCTGCACATTGTCGAATCCTGTTTCCCATCGTTTGCGAATTTTATGAATATAAATGAATTTTCTGAAAATTTTTGGATTTTTCTAAAATTTTTGAATTCTTATGAATTTTCTGTAAATTTTTGAATTTTCTGAATTTTTTTTGGATTTTTATGAAATTTTATAAATTTCTGATTTTCTAAAAAGATTCTAATTTTTTTTAGAATTTTTTAGATTTTTTTTAATATTTTAGAATTTTTTGATTTTTTATGTTTTTTAGAAATTTTTTTAAATTTTCCCGCTAGGGAAACAAACCGGACTGGCCCGATTCGGCCCGGTTCGGTCAAGTTCGCCTGACCGAACTGGACGTCGCTGGCGTCGGTCAACTTCTCTGGCAGACACGGTGCCCAAAATGGCACCGTTTTTGGGTTTATTCATTGGGGCATTTCCCCGAACACTTGGTGGGCATTGTTCCATATTTAACGTTCCCGAGGTCATTGGTTCGAGCCCGTTGCCAACAACCTTCCGGTGACCTTTTGGCCATTTCTTTTTATCCATTACGAAGCTCATATGTTCTAATATTGATCTGGCCTAATCAGAGTGTCGTCGGATGTCCGCCGGCCGGCTAAAACTCAGTCCAAAAACCCTAATTTGCTAACTATCCTAACCCATGTATTCAAGTCCACGGATTATCGTACCAATTGCCCTAACCATCTAAATCGGTTCCAATCAACATCAAAACATCAAACAAAACGAAAGGAAGCCTACTTGGATGACCTATGGTCACGGCGACGCTCCGACAGGATCACCTGAGCTTCGGTGAGGGGTTTCAATGGCGGGGCCGACTCGGTTCATGCATTTTAATGTCCAAAAACACAATCAAACAACAACAAAATGATTAGAAACTAGTAATGAACATCTTGGAATGCGAAATCGCAAAAAAAACATCGCAAGAACAACCGGATTGAATCAAATCACATTTTTTTGAATTCTGGAAAAATCGTGACTGTGAAGGAATTTTACTTTCTTAGTTCGATGATTAAACGAAATTGTCGACGTAATCCATGCCTATAGTGTTGTTTCTTGACACTTGATCTTCACTCTGGTGGCCATGGCTTCGCCGAAACAGGTATGGATTGGGCGATCGAGCTTGATTTTTAGACGTTCCCAATCAAACTGTTTCTGGTTCACCCGAGGAGGAGATCCTCCCTAGACGGTCGATTTGCCGGCATCGTTCAATCGATCTGCGTCGATCACTCGACTTGAGAGATCTCTACTCCTCTCTCTCTCTCTATATTTCAAGCTTTTCCTCTCTGTTTCTCTCTCTTCACTCTCTTTGGCCTTCTGTCAAACACCTTCCTTGCTCTCGAGTCAGTTTTTTCATTTTTTTTAGCTCGATTCCCGCCCAAATTCAGTCAGAACCGACTTGTAATCGTTTGGGATTGATTAACTGGTGCCAGTTGGATTTTTTCTAGCTGGTAAAATCGATTAAAACGTGGTAAATTGATTGGGAATGATCGGTGAAGTCGCGGGTTTAATTTGGTTTGTCTGGGTTCAGTACACATTTCGGCAATCCGGGTGAAGAAGATGACCTACTCGAGTCAGGTCAGATTGACCCATCCGACCCGGCAGACTCTGGTTGGTCTAAATTCTCAAATTAGACTTGATTTCAACCGATTTTTTCAAATTTAACCCCAAAATTGAATTCCCCAACATATTGTGAACACAAATATGTAATTTACTCCAATTTTTATTATAATTGTGTCCAAGATTTTCTCATTCTTATATTTAGGTTAATAGGGTTTTGTTTAATTTGATGTCCTAATGACCTGATTAGGTAAAATTAATACCAAAATTGAATTGCCCACACCTAATTAACCCTAGAAATGATGATCTCATATTTCGACAATTTCATATTGGGCACGATTCCAAATTTGGGTCTAAAATTTTTAATTTTCAATCAAATTTTGGGGATTTTTAAATTTTATGTCAAATTGTGCAATTGGACCGACCATTATGTAATTCAAGGTCCTAGAATCATTTTTTCTGAAGACACTATGACTTAAAAATGACTAAAAAAATTAATTGCATTTTTGGTTCAATTTGGGTTTAATTTTGCCCAATTTTGGGAAAAAACATATACCCAAGTGAGATTTTTCAAAATTGACAATGTATTCATGAAATTGGATTTAAAATAAGACTAATGAATATTTTTATGGAATTTTCTGATTCCATTTGCTATTTTTGTTGATTTTCTTACCTATTTTGACTAAAAGAAATTAAGGAAAATGCAGAAAAATGATAAAAAATTATTTTTTTGTTCAGAAATAGGTTTCTAGGCTTGGCCAAGATTCCTAGTCCTAATTTTGAAAATTTTTAAAATATGAAAAAAAATAAGCTAAAAATTAGGTGTTAATACCCATGTTTCATTTGTGCTTCGACTTTAGCGTTTATCAAACAACCATCCTCTTTTTGGGTTGACATTAGTTCTTATTTGACATTGCTTCCGTGAAAAGCTTTTGCACACTCTCCTTGCCGATTAACTGCTTTCCGTATCAACTCAAATAAAAAAAAAACTATTTGTGGGAACTTTGTTTATAAAGAAAATTAGTGCCCTTTAAAAATAAACTTATTGATGAGATTAGATTTGACAACTACCCGAATATAATAAGAAATTCATACAATAGATGGCAACTTTTTTACTGGACCTAAATTTGGTTAGAAATCCACATCATCCGACAAGTGATATATATCATCAAATGAAAAGGATAATCTTTCTCCTCTACATACCTTTCTAGTCATTAACTCATTCAACAACTTGAATGAATCTCTGAGAATATAAAGGTACTGCATTGGTTCATCTCAACACATCACTGAACTAGATCACAAAGCTATCAAGACTTACCGAGAGAAAGGCCAAGAGAGAGAGGCTAAGAACTGTTTAGGTTGGAATAGCCATGGTGGTAATAGCATCCAAGAGAATGGGGTCGATGATGCTCGTGGCGGCTCTAATACTATGGTCGTCCATCAGTGTTGATGCTGATTCACACATACTCTCATGGCGCAAGGCTAAGTGTATATTGAAATGTTTTTGGCTAACTAACCCAGTTGGATGCTTTCACGAATGCTATGATCGTCTAGGCGAGTCCTTAACGTTTGCGGCATCAAAGCATTGCGATATTGGTTGTTTGTTGTCTACTTGCCTTGACCACCATCCAGGTAATAATCTTCACAGTGACATTGAAAATATAATATAGCTTCTTATGAGATCCATAAAATCATGGAAGTCGTTGTATAATCTTGTTTTCTATAGTTTAATTATGAGAGGATAGTTGCATACCAATTCATTTCATTTACATAGACTTTGATATATGCTCATGTTTAAAAAAATTCAATTTCAATTTTGATGTGAGTGACTTTTTTAATCTCTTGTTTCATATTTGAACTCATTTAGACACCAAGAAAGTCGAAGTGGACGTGAACAAGATTAGAGCTTGTGCAGATTCATGCTCTCAGAGTTGCCAGAAGACTTATTCATTGCACTAATGTCATTGAACTTATGTATTGCCTTTGAGGTGTCACTGATCAACAAATAAAAAGTGCCTTTTTTATTTTTCTCCTTGAGTGAAATACATTTCTATGAAATTTCAATTGTGATAAAATGAGTTTACTCTCTATTATCCGAAATTAGATTATGAGATATAAATACAAAAGAAAAGGTAACCTATACAGGATATCGAAGTTGGCTTTGTCATGCCTCTTCGGATTTGTGTCAAACGTGACACCCCTACGATGGTCGTATCAAACGCGATGTCTCAAGATGCGTCGTCGACCCAAATGAGATACCCACATGTATATGCAAGCGGAAGCGAAATACAACAACCCAGACAATAGATAATAACGAAGGGATAGTAATAGCACAAAACAATAATTTCATAACAATGGAAAACAGTCACTTACAACATTTGGCCACTCAGAGACAATAGGCTCCTAAGATTAGCATCCACCATTATCATTCAAAAGGGACAGGTGGTAGGATAAGCTAGCTAGCTAAACAAAAATGGCTTTACCAAAAAGCTTCTAAGCCCAACACCCAAACGCTTCTACGGTGCCTAATATGAATCAGACCCTGAAGACTCTGACTCCGTGTCAGAGTTGATCTCAATCGGCTCTTCCTCATTACCCGGCTCCTCCTTGGGGCTCGGAGTTCATGGGCTTTGGCACAAGCTTGGGCTTTTCTTCATGTTCGGACTCCTCAAATTCCTCTTCGAGCTCGAGATTTGCAGGTGCTACAAGTTCTGGTACAGGCTTGGGTTTGGGACCAAGGTTCTTCGGGGGATCTTCGGAGTCTAGAATCTCACCATCAGGAGCATACATATCCCCAAGCTCCCAATCCACGGCATCCTCGTTGCCGTGCCGTTATCCCTCATAATCTCGGATTGGGCCAACTAACTCCAACCCGTCACGATAAAACCAAGCTAAGTAAGTGTGACACTGCAAGTCCTCTAAGCCCATATCTACCCAGACTGTAGTGAGGTGCTTAATGTAAGTTTGATGTGGACCTATTGGATACTCGGTCTCCTCATGCACGGTATGCATAGGGACCCCAAAATGTCAAGGTGGCGGCATGATCAAGGTCAAGGTTGAGGATCTGAAATGGTTTGCACTATAGCAATGAGAATAAATCTCCATAAGCAGACAATCTAAACCCCACCTAGGCCAATGCGTACCCAGACGAGACCTAGGATGCAATTTAGCAATCGACATAAAAGAATTCTCATGCATACTTACCTCGCCTCAAATCACCCGCCAACTCCGCACATTAGTTAAATCACAATAATATAATAATAGCTCAAGAACATAACATAAACACTCGAGCGCTATAACCACATACATTCACCCAATTCAACAAAACACATTTCGCATGCGTGTCCAACAAACAATCCATGACCCGTGTTAACATGCCTCAGGTCTAGCCCTTTGATCAATCGGGACTCAATCATGCGTAATCACGTCTCAGGTTGGTAGCTCTCCGATCGATCCGAGCTCAGTTGCACGTAACCGCGCCTCACAACATTTCTCTCAATCCGCGTAACCATGCTTCGGGCCATTTCTTGCCTTTCTAGCGACACCCACGTAACCACACCTCAGGTTGGCGGCCCTCCGATCAATATGGGCTCAATCCCGCGTAACCACACCTAAGGACATTTCTCATGCACATAGCCACAACACAATTTGCCAATACCAATCTAACACGTCATACTATTCAAATTCAAGTCATGCTCACCACATTAGCCCATCAATCCGACCTTCAAGTTGGGCACATTCAAACACCAATTTCACCTATAAACGCCACTGCAATTCAGTTATTGAACCCATTTCAATCGATCACTAATTTAGCCACAAAATCACCACCACAATAATCCATAAACCAATCCCATTCAATTAACTAATCCCTACATATCTTGGTCACTAAACCAACACTCATCACCTTTAAACAAGTCTAATAATAACTAAAGTACTAAGTAGAGTTTAGGGAGTCACTTACCTAGATTTTAGCCCAAGGAAAACTGGCAAGGGGGTCAAATGGTTGGTCGGGATAGCGGAGGGCTCAACGCAAAAGAGGGTGCAGCGGGCAAGCTGCTCGGCCACGGCTCAACATAGCCCTTGGCCACGGACCGAGACTCTTAGCTACTACCGCGCTAGTGGCCAAGCGTGTGGGGGAGCGGCAGGGCACGGCGGGTGAGCGGCTAGGCAATCTTGGCCACGGCTGGGACGGCAGCCAAGCGAGCTCGCCCACAGTCTAGGCAGTAAGTTAGGCGACACGGTTGGGCAAGCAGCAACGGCGATGGCAGCAATGATGGGCAGACGAGTAGGCATACGGCTCGACTGGCTGGTGAGCCAGCCGGCCAGTGATGGCAATGACGACGACGAGCGATGGCTAGGTAGCAACAACGGTGCTCGCAATGGTCTCCGCCAAGCGAACCGTGAGCAGGCAAACGGCGAGCTGGCAAGTGATGGCGACGACAAGCGATGGCTAGGCAGCGAGAAGCGCAGTAGTGGTGACGGGCTCAGCCAAGCGAGCCATGAGCAGGCGGCTAGGATGAACGGCAATCGGGCAAAAGGGGAGCAAGGGCAGCGGCAAAGGGGAAATGAGGAAGAAGAAGAAAGAAGAAGAAAAAGGAGGGGAGAGAGAGAGAGAGAGAGAGAGAGAGAGAGAGAGAGAGAGAGAGAGAGGCACGGGACGTGTGCATGGGCAGAGGAGGGAGGGGACATGCGCAGTAGAGGGGGGAGAGAGAGAGAGAGAAAGAAAGTCAACTCCATCGAGTGCGATCCAATGGCCCACATTCAAACTTGAAGTTAATCCGACGGTCCATGAAAAACCCTAATTTATAAATTAGGAAAAAGTGCCTGAAAAACTAACTAAAATACACTAAAAGGGAGGTCTGATAGTCAAAATCCGCATCTGGTCTAAATTTTACTTTTCACCAATTCCGGGCAATAGCGATGCTAGCCACAATAATATCGACACCGTCCAATTAAATTCGTCACGAAACTCTGAAAAATTCGACACCAAAGTTCGAGCTCTAATAACAGCTAAATTTGATCGAATGTGATTTTAGCAAAATCTCAAATTTAAAAATAACCCGAGAGTGATCAGTTCTGGGCGAGATTTAACTATAAGTGGCATCGGCAGTCATGCGGCAGTTCGTGGCGATGATGGCAAGGTAGCTGCTTGAGCGAGCAGCAGGGCGGATTGGTGATGGTAAGCAGGTGGCCAGAGTAGGGGCAGGGGTGGTGGGGAATCGCCAAAACAGGGGCAGCGAGAGGGAGAAACAAGGGAAGGAAGCTGTTGGGCCGAAACAGGGTAGAAGGAAGCGGTTGGGCTCCGGCGGCTGGGAGATGACTTGCGAGCAGTAGCTGCACCGTTGGCGTTCCCGAGCTAGGGCGACGCTGATGCAACTTCTCCTCTGGCGGCTCTTTGGTCGCGTGAAATAGAGGGGGAAAGGGGAGAGAGAGACGGCTAGGAGGGGGAGTTGGGGCGGTGGTGGCGAGTCGGTAGTTGGGTGAAGTAAGGTCGGCCGGCTGGTGGCCGGGTAGTGCATGATAGCGGCACCAACAGCAAGCGAGCCACAGCTCGTGCGAGAAGCAGTCGGCCAAGGGAGGGAATAAGTCGGATGGCTTGGCTGGGCAGAGGCGGGCGGTTGGATGATGGCTGGGGCGGACGATGCGCGGGGGCCGGGCGGATGACGCATGGCGGTCGAGCGGACGGCGTACGGCGGTGGACGGGCATCGATTGATGGGCGGAGGAGAAGAAGCAAGAGCCCCGGCGCGAAGAAAGGAAGAAAAAGAAGAAGAAGAAGAAAAAGAAAAGAAAAAGGAAGGGAGAGAGGAGAGGGGACAACTATGTAGAGGGAGAGGACGTGGGGGAAAAAGAGAGGGGGAGGGGACATGACTGGGGGAAGCGTGCGGCAGAGAGGAGAGAGAGAAAGTCAAATGTAATCAAGTGCGATCCGACGGCCTATATTCGAACTCGAAGTTGATCCAATGGCCCACAAAAACCCTAATTAATAAATTAGGATTTGGCCCACATACACTAAATAAAATAAACTACGAAGGAGGTCTATTAGTTTAAATCCGCACCCGGTCCAAATTTCACTTTTCACTTATCCCGGGCAATGTTGATGCTGGCCACAATAATATCAATACCGTCCAATTAAATTTATCACGAAACTTCGAGAAATTTGATACCAAAGTTCGGGCTTTAAATAACGGCCAAATTCGATCGAGTGCAATTCTAACGAAATCTCTAATTTAAAAAAATAACCCAAGTGTAATCAGTTCTATGAGAGATTTTGTTATAAGCGCACTGATGAAATACCCGTTTTATAACTCTTAAAATGGGTTGAAATTCGAAATGTCACACGGCACTTAAACACTTCAATACATAGAAGTGCTTTCTGTATATGTTGATCAACGTGCGGATAAAAAACTCCAACAACCCAAATATATGTATCTATATATTCAAGTTGACCAAATAATGCTCTAGTTCAAGTGAATGATGGACTTTCCAAATTTGACCATGACTTCAATAGGAAAATAAACTCTTTATGCTTCCTATTCCAACGTGAAGTTCAACAAGAGAAAAATCCAATGTGAAGGAAAATCAATTCAACCGAAAGTCCTTTTTCCAATCTCAGTGGCCAAAGACCTCAACATATAATAGAAAAGCTAATATCTTAACTTGGTTGTGCATTCCTCTATTATTATTTTAAATTCCAAAATTCCAAAATTCATATTTGAGCTCAAACTCGAGACATTTTTTAACAAAATCAAACCTCTTTCAACTTTTTGCTATAATTAATCCTTCTCCATATACCCTTTGCTTTCTTCATTAGCATCAATTCGTAATTGTTTTAAGCAAAGAGAAAAATCTAGCCTAAGCCCACTAAGAATTCCTTCAAGTACCCATTGGAGTTGCCAAGCTATCGCGCCCTCACCGAATTATCATGCCCTGCACCCTACGGCGCGCCACATCCCTCGCAAAGGTCGATTCGAGTGTGACGTCCCAGGACGCGTCACCGACCCAACGCCCAACAGAGATTAAAGCACATGCAGAAGTAATACAACACCCGAACAATTTAAACTACGAAACCAAGGATAGCCACGTAACAAACAACATGAACAGATATACACTTGCATTGATACCGGGAACCATATATATCATTCATTTACAGCTTGTGCTCAAAATTCAAAAGCGGGTCGATGGCTACTATTGACAAAAAGGAGTAAGTGGCCCAAGGTCAATCTACTACTTAAGGTCGGGCTCTGGTCAAAAAGTGCTTGCCCTACTAGTCTGAGACTAAAGCTAAATCCTACGGTGCCCAGTCCGAGTCAGAATTTGAAGACTCAGAGGATGAAGAGCTATCGGGCATCTCCTCCTCAGACTTAGATGAGTCTGACTCGGACTCAGCCTCTACGGCTTCCTCCTCCGAGTCCATGTCCTTAGGCTCGGCCTCTGGTACAGGATCCTCCTCGATCGGCTCTTGCTCCTCATCATCCGGTTCCATCGGCTCCGAAACAGCGTCCTCGTCAGCTGGCTCCAAGTCCATCGGATCAAGCTCATCTACCTCGTACTCTACGGGCACCCTATCAGAGTTCGCACTGTCACATCCCGATTTTTTGGCCTGGGAAGCCGCAGGTAAATTGTAATGTCCTCAATTTCAATCCCTGGGAATTGGTTATGGGTTAAGTTTGGTGATTTTCCAATCAGAACTAAATTGTTTTCTCTTGTTTTGGAAAATCCAGTTTTGGATCATTTGTACTCCTTCGTTTTGCTATTTCTGAGAAGACTTTTGTGGTCCGAATTTCCAAACGTTTTTTTCTTGAAAGTTGTTCCAAACATCTTGAAGTTTTACATGATTTAATTTAAGAATTTTTGAAGTTGAGATGAGTGGTACGATGGCCTGATTTTCGGACCGTGTGAAACTGCCCAGAATGGGTATTTCGGTGATGTTCAGACTGTCTTGATTTTCTACAAGTTTTTCTGGACCGATTTTGGAAAAGGTTTCTTCACGAAAGTTGTTGAGAACTTCCTTGTCTATAACGTGGGTCAATTTGAAAATTTTCTAAGATGATTTGGATTCTTTACAGAGCTTATTTTGAGAAACAAGAATTCTGTTCCAGGGAATTGTTTTTAGTCTGTTTTTGAGCCTACTAGAAATGGTGTTTACAGAGAGATTCCGATTTTGTGTTCTTCATGAGAAATGTTTGTTAAAGCCTTGTTTATGACATATCCGAATTTGAGAATTTTCAGAGTCTATTTACTATGTTTTCAAGTCCGATTTCGTGAACAGGGCAAAGCTGTTCGGTTTTGCAAGATTTCAAAGATTTATCAACTTCTATGTGAGAACGTTGGATTCTCGACTTGATGTCTTTTGGTGTTAATTGAGGCATATTTAGAGGATTTTCCACACCGAATCTCGTATTGAATGGGATCAACGAGCATGTTATATTTTGGGAAAACCCTCGGAGAATAAGTTAGATATTTATGATGTGGGTTGTAGTTTTTGTGCCAAATGATATATTTCGTGTGACCCGATTGGCTCGAGTCATTTGTGTGAGAATTCAGTAAAGTTAGAAGGTTCTAGGGAGTATACAATTCAGGAAATTGGTAGAAGAATCTAGAGGATAAGGCATTGACCGAGTCAAAGCTTATCCTCCAAGCTTCATTATGGCTTGCATTTATTAAAGTTGGACTTTAATAGCCCTTCATCATGACTCGTAATAAATGAATCAAGACTTTAGGACCCTTCCATGATGACATGCATTGAGGGCTTGAAGTGGTGAGCAAGTTAGTCTAAGCTTGGTAAGCAAGTTGGTCAAGAACTTGGGGAACAAGTTAGACTTGGAAGAGTCTAGAAACGGTCAAAGCTTCTCCTTCAAATTTCATTTATTATGATTCATCATGACATGCATTAATGAACGAAGACTTTGAGGCCCTTTTATCATGACTTGCATTAATTAGTTGGACTTTGAAGGCACCACCATCATGACATGCATTAATGGCCATAAGACTTTAGGGGCATCTCATCTTATTATTTTGTCCATTGTCCATTAATGCAAAGATTTCCAAGATAGAGTTATTAATGACATTTCATGATGATATTTTAGCTCTCATCCATTAATGCAAAGATTTTCAAGATCATTTCATTAATGCTAAAGATTTTCATAATCTTTACAACCATGACATTTGACTTTGTAAGGAATGCATCATGATATTTTGACTCTTAATCATTAATGCCAAGATTTTCAGAATCATTTATTAATGGCATTTGATCATGACTTTTGGCTTATATTCATTAATGCAAAGATTTTAAGAAGATTTGATAATTATGCTATTTTGTCCCTTGTTATTATGAAGCTACGAGGTAAGCGATGACCTCGTACCCCCGATGACACGTGCGCTTACCTCATTAGACTCCTAAACTTGGTGAGCAAGGTTGGCTTGCCTACAAATTGGCTTAGTCCCCCTTTAGTTCCACACAAACAAATCGGCCAAGAGAGAGAGAAAAACTGTGAGAGAAAGAGAGAGAAAACTAAGAGAGAAAGAAAGCCGAAGGAGAGAAAAGAAAGGGGCAACCGCCGTGAGTTGCCGAGACCCTAAGCCATTGTTCTCACCATCCGTTCTTCTCTCTCTAGTTCTTGTTTCAGTTTAGTGTAAGTGAATTCCTTAATATCAGGAAAGGATGTTGAGATGCGTTGTGACGTGGTTTGCTTGGACCATGTCCGGTCTTGATTGGTTATCTCTTTGGCTTGTTTATGTTTTGTATTTGATGTTTGTATCTCGAGATAGAAATCGGAATTTGGCTAGTGATGTTCACATGTTATAGCCATGCTTAGAGTTCTCTAGTATTTGCCGGCATGAACTTTGCTATTGATTTGCCATCGACGCCGGTACGGTAAGGGCCGACTCATGTTAACGGCGATCGATATATCCTCGCTTGCTAGTAGTGTTTTCACTTGCTGAATCTTCCCGACTCATCGCCCATTTTTCCCCCCCAGGTCCATAGGATGGTCGAATGGACGGCGGCAACAGGAGGAGTTCGAGCCATGTTGGAGTTCGGGGAGAGCTAGCAGCGGTGAATCCGAAGTAGTGGGCTTAGGACACCCAAGCCATTTGTTATCTTGTGTAAATGGCTAAAATTGACTAACTTAGCTTGTAAAATATGTTTGCGTGTTCTATAAACATAAGGTTTTCTCATGATGCTGATTGTCTTAATCTCGCTGTTTATTTTTCATGTGATTGTCCCGAGATATGCTTCCGCTTAAGTTTAAAATAAAGATAATAATGAATGGGACATTACGTTTATGACTCTGAGGTCGGGGCGTCACACGCACTCTCCTTAGCTGAAGAACTAGGATCAACCACCTCTCCATCGGGGCACCGGGGGTACCTCGTGCCCGGTCCGGTAAACGAGACATCAAAAGTTTACAGAGGACCATGCTCTCCGAGACTATCCCTGAAGCACCAAGCTACATATTTGTGGGTCTGGTAATAGGTTTTCCCCACGTCCACCCAAACTAAAGTATAATATTTAATATACGACTCCCCGTTTCCTACGGGGAGTATTGTCCTCGTCCGCTCTATATGATGCGGAATCCTAAAACGTACTGAAACTTCAGGCATCTCAAGACTAGGGGTCTGAAAAGTTGGGTTTATGCAACGGTGAGAATAATATCAGTGAGTAGGTTTCTTAAACTTAAACTAGGCTAACATGCACCTCCTGACGAGTACTAAACAACGCACAGTTCAAAACATAAATTGACTCAGGCCCTCGGGCCCAAATCCAGTACTTACTTGACCCTGCAGGTTATGCATCACATAAATTCGCAACAATAGCATAAGATTCAACCACGGTACATATACGAACATCACTTAGCCACGACGTATGTCATGCATATGCTCTTGCTCACACCCATGCTCAAGCCTCATCAATGTATTTTGCACACTTGCACTCTTGCACACTTGAAATTATCAATTTCACTGACCCGCGTAAAACGTATTAGGTCTAACAGTTTGAGATTGATCTCCGGCTCGCGTAAAACGCATCAGGTCTAATAGTTTGAGATTGATCTCCAGCTCGCGTAAAACGCATTAGGCTCATGACACACAACTCGCGTAAAACGCATCAGGCTGGTCATCTTCCAGTAATCCAGACATCGTCCTGCATAACGCGCATTAGGACGGGTTCACTACCCCACGTAAAACGCACTAGGGCTTTAGGTGATCACACATTCACATAGACCAGTTATTATCTGAACCCTGCGTAAAACGCATCAGGGTACTTTATGCGATCACGCGCTCATGTCAATCGCGCACACTCATATATGCATGTGCCATGCTAATGCTTGAGATGCACACCTACAGCCACAACGTTCACACTTGGGTACTCACAAATTTCACAATGAACATTCAATTACATGACGCCACTTATTCAGATCACAACACAACATGTTCAATTCAATGAATCACAAGCCCAATTAATCAAATTATCCAGTCCAGCCAGGGCATAGACTCAGCACATGATTTACGCATATAAGTCACACCAATGGATCAACATGAATTTGCACACTCGAAGCCCGCCAAGCTACTCTAACCATAGTCATACTTGGCATAATACATGGTATCTAAAAAATCAATCACCATCAAGGCCAAATCAGCTACTAATTCAGCTAGTCCAAAATTTCCGGCAATTACACCATTAAACCCCAGATCGATCGCGCCTTGCCCAATTCGGTCCCGGTATTGACAGCCCCCACATGGGACTCTCTAGGCCAATAAATCTCCTCAAAATATTCCATTTAGCTCCTCAAAACATCATCCAAAACAGCCACCATGAGAACAATACTAGGCACGCACTATCTTCCACAATTTAAGCCCGAACTTGACCGAACTCGGGCCATTTCGATCCGACAATTCTAGCCAACTCACAGCACATTCACAGCCACTAAACCTCATTAAAATGATCACACTAAACCATCAGTCAGCCACAACATCAGCCTCTAATATGCTCCATAATTTATCCCATAATTTACCCAAATTAACCCCTAAAACCCATCTAGAAATGCAATTTAGCCTAATTAGGGCTTAGGGTCCAACTCACCTAGATTCTCAGGCTTCAAATAGGGCTGAGCAAGTGACGAGGATGGCTGGACAGCAGTAGATCCGCACCGGAACAGTAACGGCGACCGGCGGCTTCGGCGAGGCCCTTGAGCGGCCGAGAAAGAGAGAGGACACGAGAGGGGGAGAAACACGGCTGGGGGAAGAGAAAGGGGGACGGAATTGTGGTGGTGGTGAGGCGTGGGGCGGCAGTACCGGCGGCGGCAGTGGCGGCGCTTTGGCGGTTGTGGCGTGCGTGCGGCGGAGGGAAGAGGGAGAGGGAGCTCACGGGATGGAGAGGGAGGAGCGGGCTGTTGGTGGTGGTGATGGTGGAATGAGGGAGAGAGAGAGAGATTAGAGAGTGTAGAGAGAGTGAGATAGTGGGGATGGTGAACAACTTTGCTATTTGGACAATCTGGCCCCTCATCTAAGGGCTTGGATTAAAACTAAACAAAATATCTAGGGGCACAATTGACCAATATTTCTAACATTATTGGTGAAACAACTAATATAAAAAACCTAAAATAATCCCCAAATAAGCCCAAAATTTAGAATCCTATAATTAGGCATAGGGGTAAAACGGTAATTTTCCGGCCTCGAGTCAAATTTCCAATTTGACTTTATCAATCCCAAATATGTGTGGCCACCTAAAAATGACGTCGTCCTTGAAAAATAGTCACGTACGCCCATGAAATTCGACACCGAAGTCCGGACTTAATTCTACAATCGATTTAGCTCAATTTGCAATTTTAGCGTCTCTCACTAATGGGCGGCTGTGTAGGGGTTACGCGTATCAACTTAGGGTTACTCGAGTCATGACGGTCTCAATTCCCAAGAGAACACGAGGATTTATCACTAGTCCCAAGGGTTGCGATCGTCCGAAATAAGTTCGGGATCGTTTACCGCACGTACTCTCTATCATGCGGAATTACCTGCGGTCCGATCGTACATCGTTAGCCAAATTGAATCCGTCACTCACCTTGGATCGCTCTTGTCGACACAAAATATTCCCTTGTCGTTTCTCGAAATCAGACTTGATTCACGGTCGAGTTCTTAGGTCCACGCACCGTTTTCCTAGTTAGCTATTCCCTAATGGTTAGTATTCCGAGAATGATCAGTTCTAGGCGAGACTCACTAAAACGAAACGAGAAATAATCATCTATTTTATTAATCTAGGAAGTGGGTTGAATTCAGGACGTTACACGAATAGTGAACCACCTAAAGGTTGGCTAATGGATTACTAAGCTTACACTTAGCTCGAGCTGTCCTAAGTCCATACTAATTCGCAACTTGGTTCAAGTTATTTAACATGCAAAGTCAAAATTATTTAACTTGGTTTGAAATGACATACTCTATGGCAAACTCATAGAGTGTGTTATTACTATAAATATCAACAACACAACCATTATTATCTTCAATCTGGAATTTTCTTTCTTTAGGTTTGTCGAATCCTATTTCCCATCGTCGCGCTGCACTTTTTCAAGGGGCTTTCGAGATTTGAGCGCTAAGGAGGTATTCCGTGTAAGGGACTCTCCCAAACTATATCTCAAGTGACAGTAGAAGGTGATTTCTAAATTTGTGATTTTAGAGTCGCCACTAGTCATTATTGGTAGGTAGATTAGAATTCTAATCGAGGTACGAGAGAAATATCCCGATTCTACGAACTAGAGATTCTGAGTACGGGGACTTGGTTACGTTATTGATCCCGAATCAAGATCCCTAACTCCCTTTCGGTACTTAAGAGCGATATGATGTCTAACGTGTTATACGAATTACTAAGGCTTACCTACTAATCCTATCCGTTCTAATTGTATGAAGACCAAACAAGTATTAAATGTATAATCAAAGTCAATCAATCCTAAGGGGTCTCTAAAAATGAAAATCAATCAAAACACCCAAACCCTAATGAAGCTCTAAAAGCTTATTCATTTCATGATTTACATTTTTTAGGGTTCTAGGGTTTTTTAGGGGTTATAACCCCTGAATTTGGGATTTTTTAGGGGTTATAACACCCAATCCTAAGCCACTTGGACACTTTCGAAAATCCAAATTTCACTTTTTGTGAGTGGCCACAATGTTTTTGGACCATTTTGTGAATTTTAATTTTTTTTATTTTTTAAGAAATCTTTTTAAACCGAGAATTGATTTTTTTATGATTTTCCAAAAAATTTTATGAATTTTCTAATTTTTCAATTTTTTTAGTTGTATTTTGCGAATTTTATGAATTTAAATGAGTTTTCTGAAAATTTTTGGATTTTTCTAAAATTTTTGAATTCTTATGAATTTTCTGTAAATTTTTGAATTTTCTGAATTTTTTTTTGGATTTTTATGAAATTTTATAAATTTCTGATTTTCTAAAAAGATTCTAATTTTTTTTTAGATTTTTTAGATTTTTTTATTTTTTTAGAATTTTTTGATTTTTTATGTTTTTAGAAATTTTTTTAAATTTTCCCGCTAGGGAAACAAACCGGACTGGCCCGATTCGGCCCGGTTCGGTCAAGTTCGACCTGACCGAACTGGACGTCGCTGGCGTCGATCACCTTCTCTGGCAGACACGGTGCCCAAAATGGCACCGTTTTTGGGTTTGTTCATTGGGGCATTTCCCCGAACACTTGGTGGGCATTGTTCCATATTTAACGTTCCCGAGGTCATTGGTTCGAGCCCGTTGCCAACAACCTTCCGGTGACCTTTTGGCCATTTCTTTTTATCCATTACGAAGCTCATATGTTCTAATATTGATCTGGCCTAATCAGAGTGTCGTCGGATGTCCGCCGGCCGGCTAAAACTCAGTCCAAAAACCCTAATTTGCTAACTATCCTAACCCATGTATTCAAGTCCACGGATTATCGTACCAATTGCCTTAACCATCTAAATCGGTTCCAATCAACATCAAAACATCAAACAAAACGAAAGGAAGCCTACTTGGATGACCTATGGTCACGGCGACGCTCCGACAGGATCACCTGAGCTTCGGTGAGGGGTTTCAATGGCGGGGCCGACTCGGTTCATGCATTTTAATGTCCAAAAACACAATCAAACAACAACAAAATGATTAGAAACTAGTAATGAACATCTTGGAATGCGAAATCGCAAAAAAAACATCGCAAGAACAACCGGATTGAATCAAATCACATTTTTTTGAATTCTGGAAAAATCGTGACTGTGAAGGAATTTTACTTTCTTAGTTCGATGATTAAACGAAATTGTCGACGTAATCCATGCCTATAGTGTTGTTTCTTGACACTTGATCTTCACTCTGGTGGCCATGGCTTCGCCGAAACAGGTATGGATTGGGCGATCGAGCTTGATTTTTAGACGTTCCCAATCAAATTGTTTCTGGTTCACCTGAGGAGGAGATCCTCCCTAGACGGCGATCTGCCGGCATCGTTCAATCGATCTGCGCCGATCACTCGACTTGAGAGATCTCTACTCCTCTCTCTCTCTATATTTCAAGCTTTTCCTCTCTGTTTCTCTCTCTTCACTCTCTTTGGCCTTCTGTCAAACACCTTCCTTGCTCTCGAGTCAGTTTTTTCGTTTTTTTTAGCTCGATTCCCGCCCAAATTCAGTTAGAACCGACTTGTAATCGTTTGGGATTAATTAACTGGTGCCAGTTGGATTTTTTCTAGCTGGTAAAATCGATTAAAACGTGGTAAATTGATTGGGAATGATCGGTGAAGTCGCGGGTTTAATTTGGTTTTTCTGGGTTCAGTACACATTTCGGCAATCCGGGTGAAGAAGATGACCTACTCGAGTCAGGTCAGATTGACCCATCCGACCCGGCAGACTCTGGTTGGTCTAAATTCTCAAATTAGACTTGATTTCAACCGATTTTTTCAAATTTAACCACAAAATTGAATTCCCCAACATATTGTGAACACAAATATGTAATTTACTCCAATTTTTATTATAATTGTGTCCAAGATTTTCTCATTCTTATATTTAGGTTAATAGGGTTTTGTTTAATTTGATGTCCTAATGACCTGATTAGGTAAAATTAATACCAAAATTGAATTGCCCACACCTAATTAACCCTAGAAATGATGATCTCATATTTCGACAATTTCATATTGGGCACGATTCCAAATTTGGGTCTAAAATTTTTAATTTTCAATCAAATTTTGGGGATTTTTAAATTTTATGTCAAATTGTGCAATTGGACCGACCATTATGTAATTCAAGGTCCTAGAATCATTTTTCCTGAAGACACTATGACTTAAAAATGACTAAAAAAATTAATTGCATTTTTGGTTCAATTTGGGTTTAATTTTGCCCAATTTTGGGAAAAAACATATACCCAAGTGAGATTTTTCAAAATTGACAATGTATTCATGAAATTGGATTTAAACTAAGACTAATGACTATTTTTATGGAATTTTCTGATTCCATTTGCTATTTTTGTTGATTTTCTTACCTATTTTGACTAAAAGAAATTAAGGAAAATGCAGAAAAATGATAAAAAATTATTTTTTGGTTCAGAAATAGGTTTCTAGGCTTGGCCAAGCTTCCTAGTCCTAATTTTGAAAATTTTTAAAATATGAAAAAAATAAGCTAAAAATTAGGTGTTAATACCCATGTTTCATTTGTGCTTCGACTAGTGGTGGCCACGGGCCGGTTTTGGCCCGGAACCGGCCCGGTCAAACCCGGGCCCGGCCCGTTGACCGGGCCCGCGGTTCGGAACCGGAACCGGCCCGTGGCATACGGGCCCGGTTCCGGTTTCAGAAAAATTTGAACCGGCCCGGAACCGGCGGTTCCGGGCCGGTTCCAGAAAAAAAAAAAAAAGGATGATGAAGAAGCGGCAGTGCTGCAGGCTGCGCTGCAGCACAGCCTGCATTGCAGGCTACGCTGCAGCAGCAGCTTGCAGGCCTGCAGGCCTTCCCCCCTCCCCCCTCCCTCTCTCTCTCTCTCTCTCTTTCTCTTTCTCTTTCTCTCTCTTTCTCTCGCTCTGCATCAGTCCATTGTCCATGTGCATCCTTTCTCCTTTTCCTCCTTCTTCTCCTCCGCCCACCCTCGCTACCCTGCTCCTCCTCCCATTTTCTCTTCTGCCCGCCCCCGGTCTCCCCAGATCTGACCCTCGCTGCCGCCGCCGCCGCCCCCCATGGCCGCAACTGCCGACGCCGACGCCCCCTTCTCCTCCCGGACCTCCCCTGCTCCCGACCCCGGAGGAGGAGGACCCCCCGCCCGCTCCTCCTCCCCGTCCCCGTCCCCGAGCCCGTCCCCAGGCGAGCGAGGCTCGCCTCGCTCGCCCACCCTCAGGCGAGCCTCGCCGGCGTCGGGCGAGGCTCGCCTCGCTCGCCCACCCTCAGGCGAGCCTCGCCTAACGCCGACGAGGCTCGCCCTCGTCTGGCGAGGGCCAGCCGGTTCGGAACCGATTCTGAACCGGACGGTTCTGGTTCGGAACCGGAACCGGACGGTTCGGAACCGGAACCGGAACCGCCTCTGGCTGTTCCGGTTCCGGTTCATTCTTGGCCACGAACCGGAACCGCCGGTTCCGAACCGTGGCCATCTCTAGCTTCGACTTTAGCGTTTATCAAACAACCATCCTCTTTTTGGGTTGACATTAGTTCTTATTTGACATTGCTTCCGTGAAAAGCTTTTGCACACTCTCCTTGCCGATTAACTGCTTTCCGTATCAACTCAAATAAAAAAAAACTATTTGTGGGAACTTTGGTTATAAAGAAAATTAGTGCCCTTTAAAAATAAACTTATTGATGAGATTAGATTTGACAACTACCCGAATATAATAAGAAATTCACACAATAGATGGCAACTTTTTTACTGGACCTAAATTTGGTTAGAAATCCACATCATCCGACAAGTGATATATATCATCAAATGAAAAGGATAATCTTTCTCCTCTACATACCTTTCTAGTCATTAACTCATTCAACAACTTGAATGAATCTCTGAGAATATAAAGGCACTGCATTGGTTCATCTCAACACATCACTGAACTAGATCACAAAGCTATCAAGACTTACCGAGAGAAAGGCCAAGAGAGAGAGGCTAAGAACTGTTTAGGTTGGAATAGCCATGGTGGTAATAGCATCCAAGAGAATGGGGTCGATGATGCTCGTGGCGGCTCTAATACTATGGTCGTCCATCAGTGTTGATGCTGATTCACACATACTCTCATGGCGCAAGGCTAAGTGTATATTGAAATGTTTTTGGCTAACTAACCCAGTTGGATGCTTTCACGAATGCTATGATCGTCTAGGCGAGTCCTTAACGTTTGCGGCATCAAAGCATTGCGATATTGGTTGTTTGTTGTCTACTTGCCTTGACCACCATCCAGGTAATAATCTTCACATTGAGATTGAAAATATAATATAGCTTCTTATGAGATCCATAAAATCATGGAAGTCGTTGTATAATCTTGTTTTCTATAGTTTAATTATGAGAGGATAGTTGCATACCAATTCATTTCATTTACTTAGACTTTGATATATGCTCATGTTTAAAAAAATTCAATTTCAATTTTGATGTGAGTGACTTTTTTAATCTCTTGTTTCATATTTGAACTCATTTAGACACCAAGAAAGTCGAAGTGGACGTGAACAAGATTAGAGCTTGTGCAAATTCATGCTCTCAGAGTTGCCAGAAGACTTATTCATTGCACTAATGTCATTGAACTTATGTATTGCCTTTGAGGTGTCACTGATCAACAAATAAAAAGTGCCTTTTTTATTTTTCTCCTTGAGTGAAATACATTTCTATGAAATTTCAATTGTGATAAAATGAGTTTACTCTCTATTATTCGAAATTAGATTATGAGATATAAATACAAAAGAAAAGGTAACCTATATAGGATATCGAAGTTGGCTTTGTCATGCCTCTTCGGATTTGTGTCAAACGTGACACCCCTACGATGGTCGTATCAAACGCGATGTCTCAAGATGCGTCGTCGACCCAAATGAGATACCCACATGTATATGCAAGCGGAAGCGAAATACAACAACCTAGACAATAGATAATAACGAAGGGATAGTAATAGCACAAAACAATAATTTCATAACAATGGAAAACAGTCACTTACAACATTTGGCCACTCAGAGACAATAGGCTCCTAAGATTAGCATCCACCATTATCATTCAAAAGGGACAGGTGGTAGGATAAGCTAGCTAGCTAAACAAAAATGGCTTTACCAAAAAGCTTCTAAGCCCAACACCCAAACGCTTCTACGGTGCCTAATATGAATCAGACCCTGAAGACTCTGACTCCGTGTCAGAGTTGATCTCAATCGGCTCTTCCTCATTACCCGGCTCCTCCTTGGGGCTCGGACTTCATGGGCTTTGGCACAAGCTTGGGCTTTTCTTCATGTTCGGACTCCTCAAATTCCTCTTCGAGCTCGAGATTTGCAGGTGCTACAAGTTCTGGTACAGGCATGGGTTTGGGACCAAGGTTCTTCGGGGGATCTTCGGAGTCTAGAATCTCACCATCAGGAGCATACATATCCCCAAGCTCCCAATCCACGGCATCCTCGTTGCCGTGCCGTTATCCCTCATAATCCCGGATTGGGCCAACTAACTCCAACCCGTCACGATAAAACCAAGCTAAGTAAGTGTGACACTGCAAGTCCTCTAAGCCCATATCTACCCAGACTGTAGTGAGGTGCTTAATGTAAGTTTGATGTGGACCTATTGGATACTCGGTCTCCTCATGCACGGTATGCATAGGGACCCCAAAATGTCAAGGTGGCGGCATGATCAAGGTCAAGGTTGAGGATCTGAAATGGTTTGCACTATAGCAATGAGAATAAATCTCCATAAGCAGACAATCTAAACCCCACCTAGGCCAATGCGTACCCAGACGAGACCCAGGATGCAATTTAGCAATCGACATAAAAGAATTCTCATGCATACTTACCTCGCCTCAAATCACCCGCCAACTCCGCACATTAGTTAAATCACAATAATATAATAATAGCTCAAGAACATAACATAAACACTCGAGCGCTATAACCACATACATTCACCCAATTCAACAAAACACATTTCGCATGCGTGTCCAACAAACAATCCATGACCCGTGTTAACATGCCTCAGGTCTAGCCCTTTGATCAATCGGGACTCAATCATGCGTAATCACGTGTTAGGTTGGTAGCTCTCCGATCGATCCGAGCTCAGTTGCACGTAACCGCGCCTCACAACATTTCTCTCAATCCGCGTAACCATGCTTCGGGCCATTTCTTGCCTTTCTAGCGACACCCACGTAACCACACCTCAGGTTGGCGGCCCTCCGATCAATATGGGCTCAATCACGCGTAACCACACCTAAGGACATTTCTCATGCACATAGCCACAACACAATTTGCCAATACCAATCTAACACGTCATACTATTCAAATTCAAGTCATGCTCACCACATTAGCCCATCAATCCGACCTTCAAGTTGGGCACATTCAAACACCAATTTCACCTATAAACGCCACTGCAATTCAGTTATTGAACCCATTTCAATCGATCACTAATTTAGCCACAAAATCACCACCACAATAATCCATAAACCAATCCCATTCAATTAACTAATCCCTACATATCTTGGTCACTAAACCAACACTCATCACCTTTAAACAAGTCTAATAATAACTAAAGTACTAAGTAGAGTTTAGGGAGTCACTTACCTAGATTTTGGCCCAAGGAAAACTAGCAAGGGGGTCAAATGGCTGGTCGGGATAGCGGAGGGCTCAACGCAAAAGAGGGTGCAGCGGGCAAGCTGCTCGGCCACGGCTCAACATAGCCCTTGGCCATGGACCGAGACTCTTAGCTACTACCGCGCTAGTGGCCAAGCGTGTGGGGGAGTGGCTGGGCATGGCGGGTGAGCGGCTAGGCAATCTTGGCCACGGCTGGGACGGCAGCCAAGCGAGCTCGCCCACAGTCTAGGCAGTAAGTTAGGCGACACGGTTGGGCAAGCAGCAACGGCGATGGCAGCAATGATGGGCAGACGAGTAGGCATACGGCTCGACTGGCTGGTGAGCTAGCCGGCCAGTGATGGCAATGACGACGACGAGCGATGGCTAGGTAGCAACAACGGTGCTCGCAATGGTCTCCGCCAAGCGAACCGTGAGCAGGCAAACGGCGAGCTGGCAAGTGATGGCGACGACAAGCGATGGCTAGGCAGCGAGAAGCGCAGTAGTGGTGACGGGCTCAGCCAAGCGAGCCATGAGCAGGCGGCTAGGATGAACGGCGATCGGGCAAAAGGGGAGCAAGGGCAGCGGCAAAGGGGAAATGAGGAAGAAGAAGAAAGAAGAAGAAAAAGAAGAAGAAAAAGGAGGGGAGAGAGAGAGAGAGAGAGAGAGAGAGAGAGAGAGAGGCACGGGACGTGTGCATGGGCAGAGGAGGGAAAGGACATGCGCAGTAGAGGGGGGAGAGAGAGAGAGAGAAAGAAAGTCAACTCCATCGAGTGCGATCCAATGGCCCACATTCAAACTCGAAGTTAATCTGACGGTCCATGAAAAACCCTAATTTATAAATTAGGAAAAAGTGCCTGAAAAACTAACTAAAATACACTAAAAGGGAGGTCTGATAGTCAAAATCCGCATCTGGTCTAAATTTTACTTTTCACCAATTCCGGGCAATAGCGATGCTAGCCACAATAATATCGACACCGTTCAATTAAAATCATCACGAAACTCTGAAAAATTCGACACCAAAGTTCGAGCTCTAATAACAGCTAAATTTGATCGAATGTGATTTTAGCAAAATCTCAAATTTAAAAATAACCCGAGAGTGATCAGTTCTGGGCGAGATTTAACTATAAGTGGCACCGGCAGTCATGCGGCAGTTCGTGGCGATGATGGCAAGGTAGCTGCTTGAGCGAGCAGCAGGGCGGATTGGTGATGGTAAGCAGGTGGCCAGAGTAGGGGCAGGGGTGGTGGGGAATCGCCAAAACAGGGGCAGCGAGAGGGAGAAACAAGGGAAGGAAGCTGTTGGGCCGGAACAGGGTAGAAGGGAGCGGTTGGGCTCCGGCGGCTGGGAGATGACTTGCGAGCAGCAGCTGCACCATTGGCGTTCCCGAGCTAGGGCGACGCTGATGCAACTTCTCCTCTGGCGGCTCTCTGGTCGCGTGAAATAGAGGGGGAAAGGGGAGAGAGAGACGGCTAGGAGGGGGAGTTGGGGCGGTGGTGGCGAGTCGGTAGTTGGGTGAAGTAAGGTCGGCCGGCTGGTGGCCGGGTAGCGCATGATAGCGGCACCAACAGCAAGCGAGCCACAGCTCGTGCGAGAAGCAGTCGGCCAAGGGAGGGAATAAGTCGGATGGCTTGGCTGGGCAGAGGCGGGCGGTTGGATGATGGCTGGGGCGGACGATGCGCGGGGGCCGGGCGGATGACGCATGGCGGCCGAGCGGACGGCGTACGGCGGTGGACGGGCATCGATTGATGGGCGGAGGAGAAGAAGCAGGAGCCGCGGCGCGAAGAAAGGAAGAAGAAGAAGAAAAAGAAAAGAAAAAGGAAGGGAGAGAGGAGAGGGGACAACTATGTAGAGGGAGAGGACGTGGGGGAAAAAGAGAGGGGGAGGGGACATGACTGGGGGAAGCGTGCGGCAGAGAGGAGAGAGAGAAAGTCAAATGTAATCAAGTGCGATCCGACGGCCTATATTCGAACTCGAAGTTGATCCAATGGCCCACAAAAACCCTAATTAATAAATTAGGATTTGGCCCACATACACTAAATAAAATAAACTACGAAGGAGGTCTATTAGTTTAAATCCGCACCCGGTCCAAATTTCACTTTTCACTTATCCCGGGCAATGTTGATGCTGGCCACAATAATATCAATACCATCCAATTAAATTTATCACGAAACTCCGAGAAATTTGACACCAAATTTCGGGCTTTAAATAACGGCCAAATTCGATCGAGTGCAATTCTAACGAAATCTCTAATTTAAAAAAATAACCCAAGTGTAATCAGTTCTATGAGAGATTTTGTTATAAGCGCACTGACGAAATACCCGTTTTATAACTCTTAAAATGGGTTGAAATTCGAAATGTCACACGGCACTTAAACACTTCAATACATAGAAAGTGTTTTCTGTATATGTTGATCAACGTGCGGATAAAAAACTCCAACAACCCAAATATATGTATCTATATATTCAAGTTGACCAAATAATGCTCTAGTTCAAGTGAATGATGGACTTTCCAAATTTGACCATGACTTCAATAGGAAAATAAACTCTTTATGCTTCCTATTCCAACGTGAAGTTCAACAAGAGAAAAATCCAATGTGAAGGAAAATCAATACAACCGAAAGTCCTTTTTCCAATCTCAGTGGCCAAAGACCTCAACATATAATAGAAAAGCTAATATCTTAACTTGGTTGTGGATTCCTCTATTATTATTTTAAATTCCAAAATTCCAAAATTCATATTTGAGCTCAAACTCGAGACATTTTTTAACAAAATCAAACCTCTTTCAACTTTTTTCTATAATTAATCCTTCTCCATATACCCTTTGCTTTCTTCATTAGCATCAATTCGTAATTGTTTTAAGCAAAGAGAAAAATCTAGCCTAAGCCCACTAAGAATTCCTTCAAGTACCCATTGGAGTTGCCAAGCTATCGCGCCCTCACCGAATTATCATGCCTTGCACCCTACGGCGCGCCACATCCCTCGCAAAGGTCGATTCGAGTGTGACGTCCCAGGACGCGTCACCAACCCAACGCCCAACAGAGATTAAAGCACATGCAGAAGTAATACAACACCCGAACAATTTAAACTACGAAACCAAGGATAGCCACGTAACAAACAACATGAACAGATATACACTTGCATTGATACCGGGAACCATATATATCATTCATTTACAGCTTGTGCTCAAAAATCAAAAGCGGGTCGATGGCTACTATTGATAAAAAGGAGTAAGTGGCCCAAGGTCAATCTACTACTTAAGGTCGGGCTCTGGTCAAAAAGTGCTTGCCCTACTAGTCTGAGACTAAAGCTAAATCCTACGGTGCCCAGGCCGAGTCAGAATTTGAAGACTCAGAGGATGAAGAGCTATCGGGCATCTCCTCCTCAGACTTAGATGAGTCTGACTCAGACTCAGCCTCTACGGCTTCCTCCTCCGAGTCCATGTCCTTAGGCTCGGCCTCTGGTACAGGATCCTCCTCGATCGGCTCTTGCTCCTCATCATCCGGTTCCATCGGCTCCGAAACAACGTCCTCGTCAGCTGGCTTCAAGTCCATCGGATCAAGCTCATCTACCTCGTACTCTACGGGCACCCTATCAGAGTTCGCACTGTCACATCCCGATTTTTTGGCCTGGGAAGCCGCAGGTAAATTGTAATATCCTCAATTTCAATCCCTGGGAATTGGCTATGGGTTAAGTTTGGTGATTTTCCAATCAGAACTAAATTGTTTTCTCTTGTTTTGGAAAATCCAGTTTTGGATCATTTGTACTCCTTCGTTTTGCTATTTTTGAGAAGACTTTTGTGGTCCGAATTTCCAAACGTTTTTTTCTTGAAAGTTGTTCCAAACATCTTGAAGTTTTACATGATTTAATTTAAGAATTTTTGAAGTTGAGATGAGTGGTACGATGGCCTGATTTTCGGACCGTGTGAAACTGCCCAGAATGGGTATTTCGGTGATGTTCAGACTGTCTTGATTTTCTACAAGTTTTTCTGGACCGATTTTGGAAAAGGTTTCTTCACGAAAGTTGTTGAGAACTTCCTTGTCTATAACGTGGGTAAATTTGAAAATTTTCTAAGATGATTTGGATTCTGGACAGAGCTTATTTTGAGAAACAAGAATTCTGTTCCAGGGAATTGTTTTTAGTCTGTTTTTGAGCCTACTAGAAATGGTGTTTACAGAGAGATTCCGATTTTGTGTTCTTCACGAGAAATGTTTGTTAAAGCCTTGTTTATTACATATCCGAATTTGAGAATTTTCGGAGTCTATTTACTATGTTTTCAAGTCCGATTTCGTGAACAGTGCAAAGCTGTTCGGTTTTGCAAGATTTCAAAGATTTATCAACTTCTATGTGAGAACGTTGGATTCTCGACTTGATGTCTTTTGGTGTTAATTGAGGCATATTTAGAGGATTTTCGACACCGAATCTCGTATTGAATGGGATCAACGAGCATGTTATATTTTGGGAAAACCCTCGGAGAATAAGTTAGATATTTATGATGTGGGTTGTAGTTTTTGTGCCAAATGATATATTTCGTGTGACCCGATTGGCTCGAGTCATTTGTGTGAGAATTCAGTAAAGTTAGAAGGTTCTAGGGAGTATACAATTCAGGAAATTGGTAGAAGAATCTAGAGGATAAGGCATTGACCGAGTCAAAGCTTATCCTCCAAGCTTCATTATGGCTTGCATTTATTAAAGTTGGACTTTAATAGCCCTTCATCATGACTCGTAATAAATGAATCAAGACTTTAGGACCCTTCCATGATGACATGCATTGAGGGCTTGAAGTGGTGAGCAAGTTAGTCTAAGCTTGGTAAGCAAGTTGGTCAAGAACTTGGGGAACAAGTTAGACTTGGAAGAGTCTAGAAACGGTCAAAGCTTCTCCTTCAAATTTCATTTATTATGATTCATCATGACATGCATTAATGAACGAAGACTTTGAGGCCCTTTTATCATGACTTGCATTAATTAGTTGGACTTTGAAGGCACCACCGTCATGACATGCATTAATGGCCATAAGACTTTAGGGGCATCTCATCTTATTATTTTGTCTATTGTCCATTAATGCAAAGATTTCCAAGATCAAGTTATTAATGACATTTCATGATGATATTTTAGCTCTCATCCATTAATGCAAAGATTTTCAAGATCATTTCATTAATGCTAAAGATTTTCATAATCTTTACAACCATGACATTTGACTTTGTAAGGAATGCATCATGATATTTTGACTCTTAATCATTAATGCCAAGATTTTCAGAATCATTTATTAATGGCATTTGATCATGACTTTTGGCTTATATTCATTAATGCAAAGATTTTAAGAAGATTTGGTAATTATGCTATTTTGTCCCTTGTTATTATGAAGCTACGAGGTAAGCGATGACCTCGTACCCCTGATGACACGTGCGCTTACCTCATTAGACTCCTAAACTTGGTGAGCAAGGTTGGCTTGCCTATAAATTGGCTTAGTCCCCCTTTAGTTCCACACAAACAAATCGGCCAAGAGAGAGGAAAACTGTGAGAGAAAGAGAGAGAAAACTAAGAGAGAAAGAAAGCCGAAGGAGAGAAAAGAAAGGGGCAACCGCCGTGAGTTGCCGAGACCCTAAGCCATTGTTCTCACCATCCATTCTTCTCTCTCTAGTTCTTGTTTCAGTTTAGTGTAAGTGAATTCCTTAATATCAGGAAAGGATGTTGAGATGCGTTGTGACGTGGTTTGCTTGGACCGTGTCCGGTCTTGATTGGTTATCTCTTTGGCTTGTTTATTTTTTGTATTTGATGTTTGTATCTCGAGATAGAAATCGGAATTTGGCTAGTGATGTTCACATGTTATAGCCATGCTTAGAGTTCTCTAGTATTTGCCGGCATGAACTTTGCTATTGATTTGCCATCGACGCCGGTACGGTAAGGGCCGACTCATGTTAACGGCGATCGATATATCCTCGCTTGCTAGTAGTGTTTTCACTTGCTGAATCTTCCCGACTCATCGCCCATTTTTCCCCCCCAGGTCTATAGGATGGTCGAATGGACGGCGGCAACAGGAGGAGTTCGAGCCATGTTGGAGTTCGGGGAGAGCTAGCAGCGGTGAATCCGAAGTAGTGGGCTTAGGACACCCAAGCCATTTGTTATCTTGTGTAAATGGCTAAAATTGACTAAGTTAGCTTGTAAAATATGTTTGCGTGTTCTATAAACATAAGGTTTTCTCATGATGCTGATTGTCTTAATCTCGCTGTTTATTTTTCATGTGATTGTCCCGAGATATGCTTCCGCTTAAGTTTAAAATAAAGATAATAATGAATGGGACATTACGTTTATGACTCTGAGGTCGGGGCGTCACACGCACTCTCCTTAGCTGAAGAAGTAGGATCAACCACCTCTCCGTCGGGGCACCGGGGGTACCTCGTGCCCAGTCTGGTAAACGGGACATCAAAAGTTTAGAGAGGACCATGCTTTCCGAGACTATCCCTGAAGCACCAAGCTACATATTTGTGGGTCTGGTAATAGGTTTTCCCCACGTCCACCCAAACTAAAGTATAATATCTAATATACGACTCCCCGTTTCCTACGGGGAGTATTGTCCTCGTCCGCTCTATATGATGCGGAATCCTAAAACGTACTGAAACTTCAGGCATCTCAAGACTAGGGGTCTGAAAAGTTGGGTTTATGCAACGGTGAGAATAATATCAGTGAGTAGGTTTCTTAAACTTAAACTAGGCTAACATGCACCTCCTGACGAGTACTAAATAACGCACAGTTCAAAACATAAATTGACTCAGGCCCTCGGGCCCAAATCCAGTACTTACTTGACCCTGCAGGTTATGCATCACATAAATTCGCAACAATAGCATAAGATTCAACCACGGTACATATACGAACATCACTTAGCCACGACGTATGTCATGCATATGCTCTTGCTCACACCCATGCTCAAGCCTCATCAATGTATTTTGCACACTTGCACTCTTGCACACTTGAAATTATCAATTTCACTGACCCGCGTAAAACGTATTAGGTCTAACAGTTTGAGATTGATCTCCGGCTCGCGTAAAACGCATCAGGTCTAATAGTTTGAGATTGATCTCCAGCTCGCGTAAAACGCATTAGGCTCATGACACACAACTCGCGTAAAACGCATCAGGCTGGTCATCTTCCAGTAATCCAGACATCGTCCTGCATAACGCGCATTAGGACGGGTTCACTACCCCACGTAAAACGCACTAGGGCTTTAGGTGATCACACATTCACATAGACCAGTTATTATCTGAACCCTGCGTAAAACGCATCAGGGTACTTTATGCGATCACGCGCTCATGTCAATCGCGCACACTCATATATGCATGTGCCATGCTAATGCTTGAGATGCACACCTACAGCCACAACGTTCACACTTGGGTACTCACAAATTTCACAATGAACATTCAATTACATGACGCCACTTATTCAGATCACAACACAACATGTTCAATTCAATGAATCACAAGCCCAATTAATCAAATTATCCAGTCCAGCCATGGCATAGACTCAGCACATGATTTACGCATATAAGTCACACCAATGGATCAACATGAATTTGCACACTCGAAGCCCGCCAAGCTACTCTAACCATAGTCATACTTGGCATAATACATGGTATCTAAAAAATCAATCACCATCAAGGACAAATCAGCTACTAATTCAGCTAGTCCAAAATTTCCGGCAATTACACCATTAAACCCCAGATCGATCGCGCCTTGCCCAATTCGGTCCCGGTATTGACAGCCCCCACATGGGACTCTCTAGGCCAATAAATCTCCTCAAAATATTCCATTTAGCTCCTCAAAACATCATCCAAAACAGCCACCATGAGAACAATACTAGGCACGCACTATCTTCCACAATTTAAGCCCGAACTTGACCGAACTCGGGCCATTTCGATCCAACAATTCTAGCCAACTCACAGCACATTCACAGCCACTAAACCTCATTAAAATGATCACACTAAACCATCAAATCAGCCACAACATCAGCCTCTAATATGCTCCAATTTATCCCATAATTTACCCAAATTAACCCCTAAAACCCATCTAGAAATGCAATTTAGCCTAATTAGGGCTTCGGGTCCAACTCTCCTAGATTCTTAGGCTTCAAATAGGGCTGAGCAAGTGACGAGGATGGCTGGACAGCAGTAGATCCGCACCGGAACAGTAACGGCGACCGTCGGCTTCGGCGAGGCCCTTGAGCGGCCGAGAAAGAGAGAGGACACGAGAGGGGGAGAAACACGGCTGGGGGAAGAGAAAGGGGGACGGAATGGTGGTGGTGGTGAGGCGTGGGGCGGCAGTACCGGCGGCGGCAGTGGCGGCGCTTTGGCGGTTGTGGCGCGCGTGCGGCGGAGGGAAGAGGGAGAGGGAGCTCACGGGATGGAGAGGGAGGAGCGGGCTGTTGGTGGTGGTGATGGTGGAATGAGGGAGAGAGAGAGAGATTAGAGAGTGTAGAGAGAGTGAGATAGTGGGGATGGTGAACAACTTTACTATTTGGACAATCTGGCCCCTCATCTAAGGGCTTGGATTAAAACTAAACAAAATATCTAGGGGCACAATTGACCAATATTTCTAACATTATTGGTGAAACAACTAATATAAAAAACCTAAAATAATCCCCAAATAAGCCCAAAATTTGGAATCCTATAATTAGGCCTAGGGGTAAAACGGTAATTTTCCGGCCCCGAGTCAAATTTCCAATTTGACTTTATCAATCCCAAATATGTGTGGCCACCTAAAAATGACGTCGTCCTTGAAAAATAGTCACGTACGCCCATGAAATTCGACACCGAAGTCCGGACTTAATTCTACAATCGATTTAGCTCAATTTGCAATTTTAGCGTCTCTCACTAACGGGCGGCTGTGTAGGGGTTACGCGTATCAACTTAGGGTTACTCGAGTCATGACGGTCTCAATTCCCAAGAGAACACGAGGATTTATCACTAGTCCCAAGGGTTGCGATCGTCCGAAATAAGTTCGGGATCGTTTACCGCACGTACTCTCTATCATGCGGAATTACCCGCGGTCCGATCGTACATCGTTGGCCAAACTGAATCCGTCACTCACCTTGGATCGCTCTTGTCGACACAAAATATTCCCTTGTCGCTTCTCGGAATTAAACTTGATTCACGGTCGAGTTCTTAGGTCCACGCACCGTTTTCCTAGTTAGCTATTCCCTAATGGTTAGTATTCCGAGAATGATCAGTTCTAGGCGAGACTCACTAAAACGAAACGAGAAATAATCATCTATTTTATTAATCTAGGAAGTGGGTTGAATTCAGGACGTTACACGAATAGTGAACCACCTAAAGGTTGGCTAATGGATTACTAAGCTTACACTTAGCTCGAGCTGTCCTAAGTCCATACTAATTCGCAACTTGGTTCAAGTTATTTAACATGCAAAGTCAAAATTATTTAACTTGGTTTGAAATGACATACTCTATGGCAAACTCATAGAGTGTGTTATTACTATAAATATCAACAACACAACCATTATTATCTTCAATCTGGAATTTTCTTTCTTTAGGTTTGTCGAATCCTGTTTCCCATCGTCGCGCTGCACTTTTTCAAGGGGCTTTCGAGATTTGCGCGCTAAGGAGGTATTCCGTGTAAGGGACTCTCCCAAACTATATCTCAAGTGACAGTAGAAGGTGATTTCTAAATTTGTGATTTTAGAGTCGCCACTAGTCATTATTGGTAGGTAGATTAGAATTCTAATCGAGGTACGAGAGAAATATCCCGATTCTACGAACTAGAGATTCTGAGTACGGGGACTTGGTTACGTTATTGATCCCGAATCAAGATCCCTAACGCCCTTTCGGTACTTAAGAGCGATATGATGTCTAACGTGTTATGCGAATTACTAAGGCTTACCTACTAATCCTATCCGTTCTAATTGTATGAAGTCCAAACAAGTATTAAATGTATAATCAAAGTCAATCAATCCTAAGGGGTCTCTAAAAATGAAAATCAATCAAAACACTCAAACCCTAATGAAGCTCTAAAAGCTTATTCATTTCATGATTTACATTTTTTAGGGTTCTAGTGTTTTTTAGGGGTTATAACCCCTGAATTTGGGATTTTTTAGGGGTTATAACACCCAATCCTAAGCCACTTGGACACTTTCGAAAATCCAAATTTCACTTTTTGTGAGTGGCCACAATGTTTTTGGACCATTTTGTGAATTTTAAATTTTTTTTATTTTTTAAGAAATCTTTTTAAATCGAGAATTGATTTTTTTATGATTTTCCAAAAAATTTTATGAATTTTCTAATTTTTCAATTTTTTTAGTTGTATTTTGCGAATTTTATGAATTTAAATGAATTTTCTGAAAATTTTTGGATTTTTCTAAAATTTTTGAATTCTTATGAATTTTCTGTAAATTTTTGAATTTTTTGAATTTTTTTTTGGATTTTTATGAAATTTTATAAATTTCTGATTTTCTAAAAAGATTCTAATTTTTTTTTAGATTTTTTAGATTTTTTTATTTTTTTAGAATTTTTTGATTTTTTATAATTTTTAGAAATTTTTTTAAATTTTCCCGCTAGGGAAACAAACCGGACTGGCCCGATTCGGCCCGGTTCGGTCAAGTTCGACCTGACCGAACTGGACGTCGCTGACGTCGGTCACCTTCTCTGGCAGACAGGGTGCCCAAAATGGCACCGTTTTTGGGTTTGTTCATTGGGGCATTTCCCCGAACACTTGGTGGGCATTGTTCCATATTTAACATTCCCGAGGTCATTGGTTCGAGCCCGTTGCCAACAACCTTCCAGTGACCTTTTGGCCATTTCTTTTTATCCATTACGAAGCTCATATGTTCTAATATTGATCTGGCCTAATCAGAGTGTCGTCGGATGTCCGCCGGCCGGCTAAAACTCAGTCCAAAATCCCTAATTTGCTAACTATCCTCACCCATGTATTCAAGTCCACGGATTATCGTACCAATTGCCCTAACCATCTAAATCGGTTCCAATCAACATCAAAACATCAAACAAAACGAAAGGAAGCCTACTTGGATGACCTATGGTCACGGCGACGCTCCGACAGGATCACCTGAGCTTCGGTGAGGGGTTTCAATGGCGGGGCCTACTCGGTTCATGCATTTTAATGTCCAAAAACACAATCAAACAACAACAAAATGATTAGAAACTAGTAATGAACATCTTGGAATGCGAAATCGCAAAAAAAACATCGCAAGAACAACCGGATTGAATCAAATCACATTTTTTTGAATTCTGGAAAAATCGTGACTGTGAAGGAATTTTACTTTCTTAGTTCGATGATTAAACGAAATTGTCGACGTAATCCATGCCTATAGTGTTGTTTCTTGACACTTGATCTTCACTCTGGTGGCCATGGCTTCGCCGAAACAGGTATGGATTGGGCGATCGAGCTTGATTTTTAGACGTTCCCAATCAAACTGTTTCTGGTTCACCCGAGGAGGAGATCCTCCCTAGACGGTCGATTTGCCGGCATCGTTCAATCGATCTGCACCGATCACTCGACTTGAGAGATCTCTACTCCTCTCTCTCTCTAGATTTCAAGCTTTTCCTCTCTGTTTCTCTCTCTTCACTCTCTTTGGCCTTCTGTCAAACACCTTCCTTGCTCTCGAGTCAGTTTTTTCGTTTTTTTAGCTCGATTCCCGCCCAAATTCAGTTAGAACCGACTTGTAATCGTTTGGGATTGATTAACTGGTGCCAGTTGGATTTTTTCTAGCTGGTAAAATCGATTAAAACGTGGTAAATTGATTGGGAATGATCGGTGAAGTCGCGGGTTTAATTTGGTTTTTCTGGGTTCAGTACACATTTCGGCAATCCGGGTGAAGAAGATGACCTACTCGAGTCAGGTCAGATTGACCCATCCGACCTGGCAGACTCTGGTTGGTCTAAATTCTCAAATTAGACTTGATTTCAACCGATTTTTTCAAATTTAACCCCAAAATTGAATTCCCCAACATATTGTGAACACAAATATGTAATTTACTCCAATTTTTATTATAATTGTGTCTAAGATTTTCTCATTCTTATATTTAGGTTAATAGGGTTTTGTTTAATTTGATGTCCTAATGACCTGATTAGGTAAAATTAATACCAAAATTGAATTGCCCACACCTAATTAACCCTAGAAATGATGATCTCATATTTCGACAATTTCATATTGGGCACGATTCCAAATTTGGGTCTAAAATTTTTAATTTTCAATCAAATTTTGGGGATTTTTTAATTTTATGTCAAATTGTGCAATTGGACCGACCATTATGTAATTCAAGGTCCTAGAATCATTTTTTCTGAAGACACTATGACTTAAAAATGACTAAAAAAATTAATTGCATTTTTGGTTCAATTTGGGTTTAATTTTGCCCAATTTTGGGAAAAAACATATACCCAAGTGAGATTTTTCAAAATTGACAATGTATTCATGAAATTGGATTTAAAATAAGACTAATGACTATTTTTATGGAATTTTCTGATTCCATTTGCTATTTTTGTTGATTTTCTTACCTATTTTGACTAAAAGAAATTAAGGAAAATGCAGAAAAATGATAAAAAATTATTTTTTGGTTCAGAAATAGGTTTCTAGGCTTGGCCAAGATTCCTAGTCCTAATTTTGAAAATTTTTAAAATATGAAAAAAATAAGCTAAAAATTAGGTGTTAATACCCATGTTTCATTTGTGCTTCGACTTTAGCGTTTATCAAACAACCATCCTCTTTTTGGGTCGACATTAGTTCTTATTTGACATTGCTTCCGTGAAAAGCTTTTGCACACTCTCCTTGCCGATTAACTGCTTTCCGTATCAACTCAAATAAAAAAAAACTATTTGTGGGAACTTTGGTTATAAAGAAAATTAGTGCCCTTTAAAAATAAACTTATTGATGAGATTAGATTTGACAACTACCCGAATATAATAAGAAATTCACACAATAGATGGCAACTTTTTTACTGGACCTAAATTTGGTTAGAAATCCACATCATCCGACAAATGATATATATCATCAAATGAAAAGGATAATCTTTCTCCTTTACATACCTTTCTAGTCATTAACTCATTCAACAACTTGAATGAATCTCTGAGAATATAAAGGTACTGTATTGGTTTATCTCAACACATCACTGAACTAGATCATAAAGCTATCAAGACTTACCGAGAGAAAGGCCAAGAGAGAGAGGCTAAGAACTGTTTAGGTTGGAATAGCCATGGTGGTAATAGCATCCAAGAGAATGGGGTCGATGATGCTCGTGGCGGCTCTAATACTATGGTCGTCCATCAGTGTTGATGCTGATTCACACATACTCTCATGGCGCAAGGCTAAGTGTATATTGAAATGTTTTTGGCTAACTAACCCAGTTGGATGCTTTCAAGAATGCTATGATCGTCTAGGCGAGTCCTTAACGTTTGCGGCATCAAAGCATTGCGATATTGGTTGTTTGTTGTCTACTTGCCTTGACCACCATCCAGGCAATAATCTTCACATTGAGATTGAAAATATAATATAGCTTCTTATGAGATCCATAAAATCATGGAAGTCGTTGTATAATCTTGTTTTCTATAGTTTAATTATGAGAGGATAGTTGCATACCAATTCATTTCATTTACTTAGACTTTGATAAATGCTCATGTTTAAAAAAATTCAATTTCAATTTTGATGTGAGTGACTTTTTTAATCTCTTGTTTCATATTTGAACTCATTTAGACACCAAGAAAGTCGAAGTGGACGTGAACAAGATTAGAGCTTGTGCAGATTCATGCTCTCAGAGTTGCCAGAAGACTTATTCATTGCACTAATGTCATTGAACTTATGTATTGCCTTGGAGGTGTCACTGATCAACAAATAAAAAGTGCCTTTTTTATTTTTCTCCTTGAGTGAAATACATTTCTATGAAATTTCAATTGTGATAAAATGAGTTTACTCTCTATTATCCGAAATTAGATTATGAGATATAAATACAAAAGAAAAGGTAACCTATACAGGATATCGAAGTTGGCTTTGTCATGCCTCTTCGGATTTGTGTCAAACGTGACACCCCTACGATGGTCGTATCAAACGTGATGTCTCAAGATGCGTCGTCGACCCAAATGAGATACCCACATGTATATGCAAGCGGAAGCGAAATACAACAACCCAGACAATAGATAATAACGAAGGGATAGTAATAGCACAAAACAATAATTTCATAACAATGGAAAACAGTCACTTACAACATTTGGCCACTCAGAGACAATAGGCTCCTAAGATTAGCATCCACCATTATCATTCAAAAGGGACAGGTGGTAGGATAAGCTAGCTAGCTAAACAAAAATGGCTTTACCAAAAAGCTTCTAAGCCCAACACCCAAACGCTTCTACGGTGCCTAATATGAATCAGACCCTGAAGACTCTGACTCCGTGTCAGAGTTGATCTCAATCGGCTCTTCCTCATTACCCGGCTCCTCCTTGGGGCTCGGACTTCATGGGCTTTGGCACAAGCTTGGGCTTTTCTTCATGTTCGGACTCCTCAAATTCCTCTTCGAGCTCGAGATTTGCAGGTGCTACAAGTTCTGGTACAGGCTTGGGTTTGGGACTAAGGTTCTTCGGGGGATCTTCGGAGTCTAGAATCTCACCATCAGGAGCATACATATCCCCAAGCTCCCAATCCACGGCATCCTCGTTGCCGTGCCGTTATCCCTCATAATCCCGGATTGGGCCAACTAACTCCAACCCGTCACGATAAAACCAAGCTAAGTAAGTGTGACACTGCAAGTCCTCTAAGCCCATATCTACCCAGACTGTAGTGAGGTGCTTAATGTAAGTTTGATGTGGACCTATTGGATACTCGGTCTCCTCATGCACGGTATGCATAGGGACCCCAAAATGTCAAGGTGGCGGCATGATCAAGGTCAAGGTTGAGGATCTGAAATGGTTTGCACTATAGCAATGAGAATAAATCTCCATAAGCAGACAATCTAAACCCCACCTAGGCCAATGCGTATCCAGACGAGACCCAGGATGCAATTTAGCAATCGACATAAAAGAATTCTCATGCATACTTACCTCGCCTCAAATCACCCGCCAACTCCGCACATTAGTTAAATCACAATAATACAATAATAGCTCAAGAACATAACATAAACACTCGAGCGCTATAACCACATACATTCACCCAATTCAACAAAACACATTTCGCATGCGTGTCCAACAAACAATCCATGACCCGTGTTAACATGCCTTAGGTTTAGCCCTTTGATCAATCGAGACTCAGTCATGCATAATCACGTCTCAGGTTGGTAGCTCTCCGATCGATCCGAGCTCAGTTGCACGTAACCGCGCCTCACAACATTTCTCTCAATCCGCGTAACCATGCTTCGGGTCATTTCTTGTCTTTCTAGCGACACCCACGTAACCACACCTCAGGTTGGTGGCCCTCCGATCAATATGGGCTCAATCCCGCGTAACCACACCTAAGGACATTTCTCATGCACATAGCCACAACACAATTTGCCAATACCACTCTAACACGTCATACTATTCAAATTCAAGTCATGCTCACCACATTAGCCCATCAATCCGACCTTCAAGTTGGGCACATTCAAACACCAATTTCACCTATAAACGCCACTGCAATTCAGTTATTGAACCCATTTCAATCGATCACTAATTTAGCCACAAAATCACCACCACAATAATCCATAGACCAATCCCATTCAATTAACTAATCCCTACATATCTTGGTCACTAAACCAACACTCATCACCTTTAAACAAGTCTAATAATACCTAAAGTACTAAGTAGAGTTTAGGGAGTCACTTACCTAGATTTTGGCCCAAGGAAAATTGGCAAGGGGGTCAAATGGCTGGTCGGGATACCGGAGGGCTCAACGCAAGTGAGGGTGCAGCGGGCAAGTTGCTCGGCCACGGCTCAACATAGCCCTTGGCCACGGACCGAGACTCGTAGCCACTACAGTGCTAGTGGCCAGGCGTGTGGGGGAGCGGCTAGGCAATCTTGGCCACGGCTGGGACGGTAGCCAAGCGAGCTCAGCCACAGTCTAGGCAGTAAGTTAGGCGACACGGTTGGGCAAGCAGCAACGGCGATGGCAGCAATGACGGGCAGACAAGTAGGCATACGACTCGACTGGCTAGTGAGCCAGCCGGCTAGTGATGGCAATGACAACGACGAGCGATGGCTAGGTAGCAGCAACGGTGCTCGCAACGGGCTCCGCCAAGCGAACCGTGAGCAGGCAAACGGCGAGCTGGCAAGTGATGGCAACGACAAGCGATGGCTAGGCAGCGAGACGCGCGGTAGTGGTGACGAGCTCAGCCATGCGATCCATGAGCAGGCGGCTAGGATGAACGGCGATCGGGCAAAAAGGGAGCAAGGGCAGCGGCAAAGGGGAAATGAGGAAGAAGAAGAAAGAAGAAGAAAAAGGAGGGGAGAGAGAGAGAGAGAGAGAGAGAGAGAGAGAGAGAGGCACGGGACGTGTGCATGGGCAGAGGGGGGAGGGGACATGCGCAGTAGAGGGAGGAGAGAGAGAGAGAGAAAGAAAGTCAACTCCATCGAGTACGATCCAATGGCCCACATTCAAACTTGAAGTTAATCCGACGGTCCATGAAAAACCCTAATTTATAAATTAGGAAAAAGTGCCTGAAAAACTAACTAAAATACACTAAAAGGGAGGTCTGATAGTCAAAATCCGCACCCAGTCTAAATTTTACTTTTCACCAATTCCGGGCAATAGCGATGCTAGCCACAATAATATTAACACCGTCCAATTAAATTCGTTACGAAACTCTGAAAAATTCGACACCAAAGTTCGAGCTCTAATAACATCTAAATTTGATCGAATGTGATTTTAGCAAAATCTCAAATTTAAAAATAACCCGAGAGTGATCAGTTCTGGGCGAGATTTAACTATAAGTGCACCGACGAAATACATGCTTTATAAATCCTAAAAATGGGTCGAAATTCTGAATGTCACAACTCTTCCTCCTTACAAAAATTTCGTTCTCGAAATTTATAACCCAACCTAATTATTTGAACAAATGGGGGTATTGATGTCGCATCAATTCTTCGCTTTCTCATGTCGCACTTTTGGTTTCATGATGCTCTCAAATTATTTTGATCATCGGAATTGTCTTGTTTCGCAACACTCGTTCCATTCTGTTCTCGATCGTTACTGGCCTTTCCACGTATGATACTCTATTGTCCATGTCTATTTCTTCATAATTCAGCGTGTAGAATGTATCCGGTTCATACTTCCTTAATATAGACACGTGAAATATATTGTGAACTTGGGACAAATTCGGCGGTAGTGCGAGACGATAGGCCAAAGTACCAATTTTCTCTAAGATCTTGAATGGACCCACGTACCTTGGGCTTAACTTCTCTTTCTTGCCAAGCCGTGACAATCCTCTTATCGGCGATACTTTGAGGAAAATGTGGTCCCCTACTTGAAATTTCAAAGGCCTACGTTTTCGGTCTGCATAATTTTTTTGATGACTCCGAGCAGTCTTAAGCTTGTCCTGAATCACCTTGACTATTTCGATTGACTGTTGAACTAACTCTAGACCCGTGATGCTCTTTTCACCAACTTCATCCCAACAAACTGGCATTCTGCAAGCTCTGCCATATAACGCTTCAAATGGTGTCATTCTAATACTTTGCTGATATCTATTATTGTAGGCAAACTTAATCAGATGCAACTGTTTCTCTCAACTACCCTTAAAATCCAATCCACATGCCCCCAACATATCTTCCAAAGTATGAATCGTCCTTTCAGATTGGCCATATGTTTGGGGATGATAGGCCATGCTAAACTGTAACTTCGTTCCTAATGTCGTATGAAGACTTTTCCAAAAAGTGACAGTAAACTTAGGGTTAAGGTATGAAGTAATCCTCATTGGCACTCCATAAAGATGAACTATTTGTTGCACATATATCTCGACATACTTTTCCAAGGCGAAGTTCTTTCGTACCAGCAGAAAATGTGCTGACTTTATTAATCGGTCGACTACCACCAAAATTGAATCATGATCCCTCTGGCTCCTCGGTAATCTCATTACAAAGTCCATCGTGACGTGTTCCCACTTTCACTCAGGGATTTCCAATGGCTGTAATATTCCACCTGGTTTGCAATGTTGCGTCTTCACTTATTAGCATGTTAAACACTTAGCCACGCGCTTGGCTAGGTCCACTTTCATGCTGTTCTACCAATAATACTATCGCAAGTTCTGATATATCTTCGTACTACCCAGGTGAATATTATTATTGCTACGGTGAGCTTTTAACAAAATCTCCTCCTTTAGTTCTGCATCATTAGGCACACAACCATCCATGGAACTTCATAATCCCATCCTCGGGTACCTAAAAGTCTGATTTCCTTTTTGTGACATCCATTTTCATAATCTTCTGAATCTCTAGGTCCGTCGATTATAAAGCCTTCATCTTAATTTGGATTTCTGGTTCAATCCTCAATACGGCAGATAGACTTGAGACATAACTCATTTCAAACTTAAACTCCGAATCCTGAACTCCCTCCAATAGAGTCTATTCCTTGATCATCATATGCGCGATACTCAATTTCCAACTTAATCCATCTGCTACTTTATTAGCCTTTCCGGGGTGATACAGAATATTGCAGTCATAGTCCCTAAGGAGTTCTATCCAACGACGTTGTCTCATGTTTAATTCCTTTTGGGAAAATAAGTACCTTAAACTCTGATGGTCCGTTTAAATTTGAAACTTCTCCCCACACAAGTAATGTCTCCAAATCTTAAGGACGAAGATAATTGCAGCCAATTTCAAGTCATGCGTCGGATAGTTCAGCTCATGTGGTCTCAATTGTCATGATGCGTATACTACCACTTTTCCATGTTGTATTAACATACATCCTAGTCCTTTTAGCGAAGCGTCACTATAGATCTCATATCCTCTTAGACCTGATAGGATTGTCAACACTGAGGCGATTGGCAACCTCTACATTAACTCATGGAAACTCCTTTCACACTTATCTGTCCATTCAAACCTCATTTCTTTCTTTAATAAACGTGTCAATGGTGTTACTAACACCGATGACCTTTCATGAAACGTCTGTAATAACCTGCTAGACCTAAGAAGCTCTGAACCTTGGTTACTGTTGTCAGTCTCGGTCAATTTGTGACGGCTTCAATCTTTATCGGATCCACTGCAATTCCTTCCCTGGATACCACATGTCCTAAGAATGCTACATTATGAAGCCAAAATTCACACTTACTGAACTTAGTGTAAAGTGCATGTTCCCTTAAAGTCTGTAGAACCTTTTCCAAATGTAACTCATGTTCGGCGGAACTCTTTGAATATACCAAAATATCGTCTATGAACACGATTACAAACTGATCTAAGAATTCCTTGAACATCCGATTCATCAAATTCTTAAGGGCTGTAGGGGCGTTAGTCAATCCAAACGGCATCACCGTAAACTTGTAATGTCCATATCTCGTCCTGAATACCGTCTTCGACATGTCTTCCTTCTTAATCCTCAGTTGGTGATAACCCATCCTCAAGTCGATCTTAGAAAATATCGATGCTCCTTGCAACTGATAGAACAGGTCATCTATCCTTGGTAGGGGTATTTATTCTTAATAGTCACCTGATTTAATTGTCTATAGTCAATGCACAACCTTGAAGACCCATCCTTCTTTCCTACAAATAATACTAGTGCTTCTATGGAGACGCACTTGGGTGAATAAAGCCATTATCCAGTAACTCTTGCAACTAAACTTTCAATTCCTTCCATTTTGACAATGACATCCTATAGGGCGCTTTCGAGATCGGTTTCATATCGAGAGCCAACTTAACCACAAACTCTACTTCTCTATTAAGTGGTAATCTCGGCAATTCATGAGGAAAGACATCGGGGAAATTGCACACCACGACTATGTCTTCTAGCCTTGGCTCCCTAGCCATCAAATCAACTATGATCGCCAAAAATCCTTAGCACCCTTCGTCTAACAGTTTAGTCACCTCAAGTGATGAGATCCAAAGGATCGAGGTTCCTCCTCGGTTTTCCACAAACTCGAATCTAAGATGTCTAACCAGATTAAATTGGATTACCCTATTAGTATAATCCATTACAGCTTTCTATTTAACTAACCAATCTATACCAACAATCACATCAAAATCATACATAGCTAAAACCGTCAAATCTATCCTTTCTTCCCCATCACCAATCACTATCTTACAATTGGCACTTTATCATTCAACGACGTAGTCACACATAGTATAACTTCAAGCGGTCTCGGCTCAATTCCAGACAATTTAATGAACCGCTCAGATATAAACGAATACGACACCCCTAGATCAAATAAAGCATATACAGCATGATCATAGAGAGAGACCGTACTTGTGACCACGCCAGGCACATCCTCAGCTTCCCTCCTTGCTATTGAATATACTCGTCCTTGGGTTGGTGGCCTATTCTGATTGGCCAGCGGGATAGCTCCAAATTAATTTCCATTTTGGGGCAGCTGTGGCAGTAGTGCAGGCAACCTAGCCTGCTTGTTGTTGGGGCAGTCCCTCATCTGATAGCCCCTTCCGTCACATTTAAAGCATGCTTTGCCACTACTTGGGTAAGGTCCATTCCTATGTTTCCCTTTACATAATTGACATGGGGCATTCTGAAAGCGATTCGTCTTTCTGATACTTCTTTGAATAGGAGGGACAAAACGATTATTTCCGATCATAGGTCTCTTCTTAAAACATCGGTTATCCCAAGCTGGGGCCTGCCGTGATCCAGAGGCGGTAGCCCGATCCATCAAATCACGCTCGATTACCTGAGCCTGATCATAAATTTAATGATAGCCCCTCAAGTCCAGTGAGATCGCCTGATTGTGACAGTCAGACTTCAGTCCATCTCGGAACCTCCTGGCATTGTCCATTGGGTCCTCTACCATTCTTGGGGCAAACTTGGACAGCCTTGCGAACGCGAACTCATATTGATTTACTAACATCTGACCCTGTCGAAGTCTCATGAATTCTGCCAACTTTTGCTTTCGGACACTTTTCAAGAAATACTTGCCATTAAAAGTCTTAGTAAAATGGCCCAGGTCGGAGTAGTACCAGCGAGGAACACTTGGCCTCTTATGGCTCTCCACCAATTACTTGCATTTTTCTGAAGCTGGTATACTGCTTGGGTTACTTTTTCCTCTTCAATGCATCCCAGCACTTTAAAAACTTTTTCTAGCTCTTCCACCTATCGAGGTGTAGCTTTAGTGTTATCTCTACCATCGAACCTCGAAGGCTTCAGCTTCAAAAACTGCTCAACCAGCTTAGACATCGGCTTGTTTGCATTTACTTGGCCCTAAGCGAGGTACCCATCATTCCCTGTTGTTCCCATTGTTTCCATTGTTTCCATTATTTCCATTGGTTCCATTGGCAGCGGTAACAACGGCCTCAGCAGCAGCAGTGACAATAGCATTCCGCTCCTCAATTTGTCTACCCATTAAAATCCCGACTTCTTGTAATGCCCTTAGAATTCCATCCACTCGAGGGTCCTCTACAACTCTAGGTTACGGGGCCACATGACCTTAACCTCTATCTCAACCTCGACTGCTTGTTCTCATAGGGTCTCACACTTGCCTACTTACTATAATTCCAAAAAGGAATTAAAGACTAGGCCAAATATACCAGTCTAAAGTCCTAGGCAGGGAATCATAATAATAATTCACCAAGCAGGCAGTTAATCACATACAACACTCAATCATAGCCAACATGGTTCGCACACTTACCTCAAGTCCTGATGCACCTATACTTCACACATTATTGCATAAGATCACTCAACAACCACAATCACACAGTCTGGGATACGCATGACACACGAGTCTCCCTAACTAGCTATCTCAAAGTCATCGCTCCTTATCACTTCAGGCTTTGACTAACTTGGATCGAGCTGACCTTACTATAATACCAAATCAACGGGGATGTCATGCCCCGAATCTCGATGGGCTCGCAATACCCTTATGACGGTTGTATCAAACATGATGTCTCAGGATGTGTCGTCGATCCAAACGAGACACCCACATGTATACACAAGCGGAAGAAAAATATAACAACCCAGACAATAGACAATGACGAAAGGATAGTAATAGCACAAAATAATAATTTCATAATAATGGAAAACAGTCACTTACAACATTCGGCCAGACAATTAGACAATAGGCTCCTAGGGTTAGCATCCACCATTATCATCAAAAAGGGACATGTGGTAGGGTAAGTTAGCTAGCTGCACAAAAAGGGCTCTACCAAAAAGCTTCTAAGCCCAGCACCCAAATGCTCCTACGGTGCCCAATCTAAATCAGACCCCAAAGACTCCGACTTCGTGTTAGAGTTAATCTCGATTGGCTCTTCCTCGTTACCCGGCTCCTCCTCGGGCTTGGACTCCATGGGCTTTGGCACAGGCTTGGGTTCTTCTTCAAGTTCGGACTCCTCAAATTCCTTTTCGACCTTGAGATCCACAGGCGTTACAGGTTCTACTACAAGCTCGAGTTCTGGACTAAGGTTCTTCGGGCGATCTTCAGAGTCCAAAATCTCACCATCAGGTGCATAAACGTCCCCAGGCTCCCAATCCACGGCATCCTCGTTGCTGTGCTACTATCCCTCAAAACCTCGGATTGGGCCAACTATCTCCAACCTGTCATGATAAAGCTAGGCCAAGTAAGTGTGACACTGTAAGTCCTCTAAGCCCACATCTACCCGGACTATAGTAAGGTGCCTAATGTAAGTCTGATGTGGACCAACTAGATACTCTATCTCCTCATGCACTGTCTATATAAGGGCCTTAAAACGCCGAGGTGGTGGCATGATCAAGGTCGGGGTCGGGGATCTGAAATGGTTTGCACTACAGCAATGAGAATAAATCTCAATAAGTAGACAATCTCAACCCCACCTAGGCCAATGCGTACCTAGACGAGTCCCAGCATGCAATCTAGCAATCGACATAAAATAATTCTCATGCATACTTACCTCACCTCAAATCAACCGCCAACTCTTCACATTAGTCAAATCACAATAATACAATAATAGCTCAAGAATATAACATAAACACTCGAGAGCCATAACCACGTACATTCACCCAATTCAACCAAACACATTGCGCATGCATGTCCAATCAACTAATCACAACCCACGTTAACACGCCTTAGGTCCAGCCCTCCGATCAGTTCGGACTTAATCAAGCATAACCACGTCTCAAGACATTTCTCTCAACCCGCGTAACCACCCCTCAGGTCATTTCTTGCCTTTCTAGCCATACCCGTGTAATCGCACCTCAAGTTGGCAATCCTCCGATCAATCTAGGCTCAGTCTTGCGTACCCACACCTCAAGACATTTCTCATGTACATACGCCACAACACAATTTGCCAATACCAATCTAACACGTCATACTATTCAAATTCAAGTCATGCTTACCACATTAGCTCACCAATCCAACCTTCAAGTCGACCACATTCAAACACCAATTTCACCCACAAATGCCAGTACAAATTAGTCATTGAACCCATCTTGATCGATCACTAATTTAGCCACAAAATGACCACCACAATAATCCATAAACCAATCACATTTAATTAACTAATTCCTACCTAACTTGGTCACTAAACCAACAAACAAGTCTAATAATACCCAAAGCACCAAGTAGGGTTTAGGGAGTCACTTACCTAAATTTGGCTCAAGGAAAATCGGTAAAGGGACCAAATGGCTCGTCTGCATAGCTGCGAGCTCGGCACAGGCGAGGGAGCAGCGGGCATGCTGCTTGGCTATGGCTCAGCAAAGCCCTCGGCCAAGGCCGGGCGAGCGGCCGAGCATGTAGGCGAGCAGCTAGGCAAGCTTAGCCACGGCCGAGACGGCAGCTAGGCGAGCTCGGCCATGGCTGGGATGGTGGCCAGGCAAGCTCGGCCACGGCCTGGGTAGCGGGCTAAGCAACACAGCCGGGGCGAGCAACAGTGATGACGAGTGATCATGTGACATCTTGAAAATTTGTCCATTTAGGATTTATGAAATGCTTGATTTTATGAACGTACTCTTAGTTAGTTCTCACTCGGAACTGATCATTCCTAGGATACTAACCATTAGGGAAAGGCTAATTAAGGATTTAAATTTGTGCGACTAAGACAAAATTCGATTCTGAATTGATTTTTTACCATAAAATCACCGATGTGACATTTTGAGCCATTGTTGGCCGATCCAAGGATAACCAGGGGTCAGTTCGCCACTGTCATAAAAGTGGATCGCGGGTGATTCCGCTGAACCACGAAATGAATTGACGAATGATCTCGAACCTATACCAAACAATCGTGTCCCTCGGATCTGGCGGTCGATCCTCGCAATTTAAATGATAACCGAAGTCGTCACGAACCAAATGAACTTGCATGTGACTCGATTTATTATCAGTTACGGGTCGAATATACGAATTTTCCCAAAAAGCCGCCCGTTAGTTTAAGAAACGCTCGAGTTGTGTTTAATAAAATTTAATTATTTAATTGAGTCCAAATTAGACATCGAAAAATTAGGAAGTCACGATGGGATGTTAGGACGACGTTGTGACTGGAACGTGCAACTTTGGATTTTTTCGAATCCTTAAAAAAAATTCAATTTCAGCAAGAAAATAAAAAAGTGACCATTTTACCCTTGGGAATTTATAAAGGGCAAGTTTTAAGAGGGAAGGGCATTTTAGTCATTTTGCTCTAATTTTTTAGTTGGATAATTTTGCCCTTGAAATTTTATGAAATTCCCAAATTGCCCTTGAATATTTTTGAAAAAGATTCGATCTCGGCCGTCGGTTTCAAGATAAGATCAAATCTGAGCCGTCGATTTAGATTGTGAGAGAGGGGCATGATCATCATTTTGGCCTCTAAATTATTGGTTTAACCATTAAAAGACCAAGACCATTCTCTCTCTCCTCATTCTCCGTCTCTCTCCTTTGGCTCCCTCCCCTCCCCTCACCGAGCCGCCGATCGCTGGCTACCGCCCGCCATGCCGCGCCGCGCCACCGTCGAGCCGCCAACCCCACACGTCACCGTCCCTTGTCTCTCTCTCCCTCCCGCTCGTGTGGCCGTGAGCCATGGCAAGGAAGTCGCCACCGCCGCATGCTGTCCATGCCATCAAGCCGCGCCGCCGTTCACTACCGATTGTCGCCGCTTTCCGCTCTAGCCACGTTAGTCTAGAGTTTCGGTAAGTCGCGCCCTAAACCTTATTTAGGATGTCGGGTATCGACGGACAATTTAGGGTGGATACGGGTTTTAATAGATGTAGATTAGCATGGTTCTAGGAGTGGAAATGATTAGTGGGTCTTAGGATTGAGATTGGAAGATTTTGGTGGATTTTTAGAGACCGATCGATGGCTAGAAATTGCTATTTTGAGTGTTGTCATATGCTGTTTGGCGTATGGTTAGTGCCATTAGATCCAGCTCAGAATTTCGTGAAAATGTCATGAAGAGCCGGAATTGATTTGTTGTGGTTTTGATATGAAAAAATGCCAATTTGTATGTTGATCACGTGTTTGTATTGTGGCTGAGTTGTGGTGGTGAAGTTAGGTGCATTAATGTGCAATTGATTGATTGAAACATGCTCTGGTATGTGCACGCTCGAGCCAAATTGAATTAATTGTCAATTGATCATATTGACTGCTTAGTGAGCATGAGGAATGTGTGTGAATTGGTGCGTGCACGGGCCACGTTTGATTGGCCAAATTTTTTGTAAGTGGGTGTTGAGCATATGAATGAGCGAGGAAATTGTGTGTGGCATGGCATGTGTGACTGTGGAAATCCCTGAGGTGGTATTGTTACGCGGGAAATTGTGCCGTCCTTAGGTGTGTACCTTAATGCGGGACGATGTCCGATATTACCGAAAGATTACCAACCTGAGACATGTACTTCAACACGGGTTGTGCAGTAGGTGGTGGATGTTAAGTTTGAGGCGTGTACTATAACGTGAGCAAGAGACATAGCCTGAGGCGTGTACTGTAACGTGGGCCCCGAAGTGTTGTTATGAGTTGGTCGCAGTGGACCTGAGATGTGTGCTGTAACGCGGGTCACTGACAAGAGTTGTGGAAAAGGGTGTAATAAGGTCGGAACGAATGCATGAAATATAATTACTATATGCATGTGAGTGAAATAGTGCTGTTATGTCTAACGTGTAGGTCGCATGCTGGAAAGGCCCAGGTAAATAAAATTGTGTACTTGCGATGTGATGGTTGAATGTGATTGTTTATTGTGATTGTCTAGAGGTACGCAATAGCCTAGGTGGGGTTTAAGGTGAGTGCTTGCTGAGAAATATTCTCATGGTTGTTTCAACTAAACATTTTAGAACCTTGACCTGATCAATGAATCCTCCTTTGCCGCCGCCACCTAAGCGTTTTGGAGTACCGATGCACACAAAACACAATGTTGTATAGTTTCCTATGGATGATCATATGACCTGAATTAATCATACCATAGTAGTCTTTGTAGATATAGGATTACCCATATGGGAGGCCCATATATATACCGCGTGGTTCTTTCGAGATGGGATAGACGAATTTGGTCCTGTCTGAGGATTTGACGTCTCCTTTGGTGGAGTCAGGGACTAGGACTCGTCTACCATATCTCCTCTGAATGGCGAGTTGACTAGTATGGAGACTAATCTAGCGCATTCGGGACTACAACCAGCGCTCGCAGCACCTGAGTCTTCGGGGATCGAGCAAGAACCAGAGCCCAAAGGATCGCAAGCGGAATATGATCCGATGGATGTGGATCTTGAGCTGATCCCAGGGGAAGAACCAAAAGAGGAGGAACTCGAGGCAGAACCTGAGAACGAGCCTGCTAAACCTGATGGAGAACCGGAGTTTATACCCTCGTATGAGCAGTGGATTGACCATGAATTTGTACCAGAGTACGGGTTTGATGAGGAGTTCGACTCAGAGGAGCGGATTGAGGTCCTGGTAAAGTCGGGTGACATAAATCACCAGATTGAGATTGAGGCTGAGTCGGAGTCTTCGAAGGAATAGACCGTCCAGGGGGATTCAGGTTCAGTGGACGAGTAGTCTTACTCTGAGTGGACGCCGAGCAGAAGGCATAGGGGCTAGAGTAGGGATTGGGATTAGACTTTTTGGAGAGTACCACTTTTGAGGATAGAATATCTAGGTCATCGATCCTTTTGATATCGATGGTTGTAGTATGATGTGCATATATGTATGTTGGTGGTTTATATATTGTGAATATTATGTGAGTTTGAATGAGAAACGAATATGTGCATTCTCCCTATTCTCTCCAATTTTAATTGTCCGGGTATTTATGGTTTCCGCTAATCATTCAAAATCTCTGATATTTATAATTGAGGTCGGCGATATCCTAGGATGTCGCATAAATCGACCAGAGAAGTGTGTCCCGAGCTCGATGGGGTTCGACATATGTCGCGACCTACCCCTCGAGGGCCGAACTCAAATGAGGCGGGTTTAGAGATAAGTGTTCATGAGATGGTTCATATGGCATCTTATAAAAAATGATTTTACTGAAGAGTAAATCTTTTGTTTAGCCATATGACCCATTGATCATGAACGTGGATTTTCCCTAAATCCATATCTCGCGTGACAGCGGATTGATTTTATTTTTTTAGGAGTCGCCACTAGCCTAGGTCGGGGGTCGGCTAGAATACCCAACCGAAACGCGGGAATTTCATTTCGGTTTCTACGAAAACCAGAGATCAAAGGTTCGGGGACTAGCTTACATTAATATTTCTATTAACGCCCTTTTCGGTACCGCTAAACTTAACATGGTTGTTATCTAGGTTGTCATGCATTTGTTCTTTACCATTTTCATGCCAAAATCTTAGTCCACTAGGTGATCATGCATCTTGTTTTTGTGTTTTCATTTAAGATTCTAAACTAATCCTATCTTAGTCTAGAAAAAGAAAGAAACAATCAATTGTATTGAAAGACTTTTCGCAAAGTAAACACTTGAAGTATTGAAAAGACGAGCTAATTCTAAGTGCTAGGAAGTAAAAAGTAAAAACCCGCAACTCGTCGGGTGTTTATTACAACACGAATTGAAAACCCGAGACATGATCGGGGATGAATGAATTAGATACAAATTGAAACCGGATCGGACATCGGTCTAGCACCATCATCGTATGAGTACAAATCGAGACCGGATTGGACATCGGTCAATCACCTTGGCTTTTCAATTTCGGATTATTCTTCCTTGGACTACCTCTCGGGTGTCGATGTTTACATCCATAACATTCATTCATAACAAACGGCATATGGAAAAAACAATGGTGCAAGCAACTCACTAATTAAGCACGGGCCTCGGGATCGGCCTTTGTTTTTCATGCGTTTTGATTCATCACCCACTTAATCACCTAACATTGTTTGATTAAAGGTTAATGATAATGGGCTACCATTTGCATTCACAAAACGGCAACTCATATCAATTAATCCCTAAAGTCGGGTTCTAATGATCATGAATGGGTTACCCGCCGAACATGCATCGGGCCTAACATTCATCTAACAAACACATGCATAATAGTAAAATGAGCATGCATTCAAGCCCATGGGCTTTGTTTCGAAATCAATCAAACAATGAAAAGTGGGCTTTATAAAAAAGACCACTTATTCAATTAATGTCTAATTCGGACTGAATCTGTTCAAGTATGATTAACTATCCTAATGACGTCCAAATGAAGTGATTTGGGTGTCATTAGAAAGCTTATGACATGAGGATCAAAAGTCTAGAAGACCATTGTTTCTAAATCCTAGCCAATTTTCCTGAAAATATCGAATTAATCTCAGTGACAGGCTGGACTCGGCTCAGTTATGAATTTCAAAATAATGGCGGGAAAAATAACAAACCTTATCAAAACAGCACGACAATTTTTTTCCAATTAGGATTCCCCGTGTCCAACAACTTTCATGTTTTGAGTTTTTGCTAAAAAGCCCTCCAAATTTTTATAAAATTTTGTTTTCGCGAAGGACTCAATTGCAAATGGAATTTTAACCCAAAAAGACCTTTCATGAGATTTTAAGCAAATTGACCCTCCAAAAATTGCAATTAGGTCCTAAAAATTTGTAGTTGACATAATGAGACCCCAATGAGCAACTTTGTAGTTTTGATTTTTTGCAAAAAAGGACTCTAACTTTATCAAATTCGGAGAAACATCTTTTGAACTCCAAATGAATGAAAATCAGATCTGGACACAGATTCTGATCAAATTGTGATAATTCCTTTTGAAAATTCAAATGATCTTCGATTTTGATGAAATTAGTATCAATAGAAAGATCTCAGGATGAATTTTCGTGAAGAAAATTTTTTCATATCTCGAACACACGAATTTATGAAAATCGAAGAACACACGAAGGTCGATTGAAACCAGCATGATACCAGATTTACATGCATATGATGTTGCAAATCGTACTAGGCTAACATGCTCACAATTTTGTGAAAATTTTATGGTGAACAGATCATGATGTGTTTTACAACTTTCATGAAGGAAGTTTTTCCAGAAAATGATTGTAAAAAATCATAAAATTCATCAAACAGCACAACATCAGTCAGGGAATCATCAGAACAGACTTGAGCAACATATTCCAGATTCTGATCCTAACTTCTAAAAGTGTTTTGACATAGCAAATCAAATCCGATTGAGGCATATGATATATCAAATCGAGACTTAAGACGAGCTTTACGACTCTCTAGTTTATCACTTCACCAGATTTCGACGTTAACAGGCTCAAATCAGCATCTCAAGCATGCAGGTTTTACTGGTTACGAATTTACAGAATCATGCTCAAGTGTTCTTACCTTGTTTCACAATGCTCCAATGCTCGATCGAGCGATCCGGCCTCCGTATTCTGATCTGGAATGGCACGGAGAAGCCTCGGAAAGCTCGGCCAACCTACGACAATGGATTGCACGAGATAATGTGAGATTCGACTCTTGTTCACACAAATAGACTAATCAGTAAAAGTTGAGGATAAGGATGTGATCCGGTGGCTGTTCGATGCGAAACCGGCCACCACAGTGACGTGAGGACACCGAGGAATGTAGTCGGAGGGTCTGGATCGCCGGAGAGCCGGTTCAGCCGGCTGAACTGGCTAGACAACTCACCGGCGGTAAAGCCGGTGATGCTGCCGAGGAAGAGATCAGGCCGGAACAGTGAGTTCCGGCCACCAGCAAGGGTAGCTGGTCTTGCGACCAGCTTCAGGCCGCCGTGGGGGACGTCGGAGGGGCGGTGGCTCGCCGGAAAGCAGCCGGCAAGAAGCCGGAAGGCCGGCGGCCGAGAGGGAGCTCGAGAGAGAAAGAGGTGATCGTGAGAGAGAGAGAGAGAGAGAGAGAGAGAGAGAGAGAGAACCAGATCTGAAAAATGAACCCCTACCTTGATTTTTGGAGGGAAAAGCACTATTTACCTCTCCCCAACTTGAATTTTAGCCCTTAGATTGATCAAATGGTCTAAAATGAGTCCTTAATGATTAAGAATATTCCTTAATAGCTAAAAATTGGTGACATGGCATCATGGATGGACATGATCAATTCTAAATGAATGGCCATGATTGATTTGCTAATCCCCTAATTAATTTGCTTAATCCTTGAAGAAGGGCATTTTTGTCATTTTTGCACTCAAGAGGATGTGACTGACCTCGGTTGATCCGACCGGATTATCAATCATCAAAATTTTTTACTAGAAAATGACTAGTCTGATCGAATTAGTTCAATTTGAATTAACTGATTTGAGTCAATTAGCTCTGAATTTGGGTAATTGTATGACCGAGCTAGACTAACAAGTTTAATTGAAGTCTAATTAACCAAATTGAGTCCCAATTCTTCAAATTGAATATTAGTCTAGAGTGGGTCAAGTTGAATTGCACTATTTAGACCAATTACTCTTAGACTTCCTAATCATTGGATCACCAAATTGATCAAATTGACCCAAATTCACGTGATTCTTCCAAAATTGATTTTGAATTTGGATTTCATATAAGAAATTAAGCTCATTCTTGCCTCAATTGCACACATCATGAAGAATCGATCAAAATCACTGATTAGGGCTAAAATTGGGGGTTTTTGTGTTTGGCTTGGAATCGCAAAATTGGTTCAAAAATTGGATATAAAATGACCTCTAGATCAAATGTCGTGAAGGAAACTAACCTAAAAAATGACTAGAAATGAAGTAATTTCATTTTTGGCCGATTTGAATCAACTTCCGCAATTTGGGAAAAAGTTGATTTTAAATCGATTTTTGTAAAATTTCTAATGCCAAAAGTAAATTGAATGTAAAATAGGATGATTTTTTGGATTTTTGAATTTTTCAATTTTAATTTTTTGGTCAAAGGTTTGACCAAAAGTCAAACCCTAGTTGACTTTTCACTAGGAGCTTGATTTTATGATCAAATCTTTGAATTTTTCTAAAATTTCTACTTCTAAAGTGAAATTGGACTTGAAAGGAATCTTTTTATGCAAAAAGCCCCAATTTGACCTGGGGTTGACTTTTGGTCAAAGGATTGACCAAAAAGTCAACGCCAAAGTCAACCATTTGACTTTTCGGGTTTTTTCATAAAATGAATAGAAAATCGCTTACAAAAGCTAAGCCAACAGACGGAATTACAAAACGACACTTTTTGCTCAAGAAACAGGCTCCGTCGAGATCGGAAACCATAATCTCGAATTTTTTATTTTTAATGACGCATCGGCTAAAATTAGGTGTCAACAGCTGCCCCTCTTTGAGTGGGAGTTCGAAGAGGTTTCGCTCAAAGACCAATTGGCACCTGCAAATTTTAGTCGATTCCATTTGGGAAATGAAATAAAGACAAAGACATTTGATCAGAGTCTTACCTGAAGCACTTACCGTTGGATTGTCAGATTATTCATATGTTCTTCTCTCCTCTCTCTCATGTGATGGAATGAAAGAAGAAAGGAAACATAAATGGTTTTATGGGAAATCTATGGTTTAAGGAAAACCAAGAACCAAAGGACAAGGTTTAAGGATGACCTAGAACCTAAGGACAAGGTTTAAGGATAACCTAGAACCTAAGACAAGGTTTAAGGATAACCTAGAACCTAAGGTAAGGTTTAAGGATGACCAGGAACCTAAGACAAGGTTTAAGAATAACCTAGAACCTAAGACAAGGTTTAAGGATAACCTAAAACCTAAGGTAAGGTTTAAGGATGACCAGGAACCTAAGGACAAGGTTTAAGGATAACCTAGAACCTAAGACAAGGTTTAAGGATAACCTAGAACCTAAGGTAAGGTTTAAGGATGACCAGGAACCAAAGACAAGGTTTAAGGATAACCTAGAACCTAAGATAAGGTTTAAGGATGACCAGGAACCTAAGACAAAGTTTAAGGATAACCTAGAACCTAAGGTAAGATATGGTTTAGGATGAACAAAAACCGAAAATGGGGGCTTGGTTTAGGATGACCAAAAACCGAGGGTATGGTTTAGGCTAACCAAAAACCGAAAATAAGGGGTTGGTTTAGGATGACCAAAAACCGATGGTATGGTTTAGGCTGACCAAAAATCGAAAATAAGGAGTTGGTTTAGGATGACCAAAAACCGATCCACTGGGGAAAGATATTTTGAAAAAAAGTTCCGAGATTGTTTAACAACAAATCAAACGGAATTTTTCAACTTTTGGTGAAAAGCACTAATCATCAAAATCCTTAAGAGAAAATTTTAACAAAATGATCTTTGAATAACCACCTAAAGAGGTTAGATAAAAATGCCAAATTGGAAATAACCTAATCGAAAAGGTCTTTCACACTGGCTCTCATAAAGGCTTTGATTCCCATTTATCGATGTGGGAAAGCTATTCAATTCTCACTGGTGATGCCTCACGAACCTATGTCAAAGGCTTTCGGAAACATTCACATTGAATACAAATTGGCTGATCAGAAAGGTCTTTCAAAAGGACCGTAATGTAGGCTTGGTCATGGGCTTACACAAAGGGTATTTGCTTTGAGGCCAAGAATAGAAATATACCATCAACATCTTCAGCGGGTTTACAAGTCAAGAACCTTGAAGATAAGACAAGATAGGATTACTTCCACTCCTTCTAGCGGTAGTTTCTTTGTGAAATCTTTACATTAACTCAAACCATCCCAATCGGAAGAGACTTCGGAGAGGGTTATAATGTCGGTTCGGGTTAGGCTCAAAAGGCTTGAAATTTGATAGAATGGGTTTGAAAGAAGAATGATGATTATCTTGGCATCATTACCAAATCATTCAAGTCTGACATCATTTGATTCTTGAAAACCAAATTGTCTCAAGAATCCATTTTTCTTGCAACATAGGAGCTTTGCTCTTTCTAAGCATCTTTTGCTTTTGTCATAAGCATATTGCTTTTTCTGGCTTTTGCATTGATACATTTTTCATGGGCATCAGCCTTGCTTTTACCAGGCACACTGCTTTTTCATGCCCCCTAATATTTATCTTTTGATCTCTTTGGATTCTCGAGACATTTTATACATATTCACCAATTTCTCTAAATTTCCTTGGTAAATCATATGCATTGCCCCGATGTGGGGAGATAATCAATACTTTGGGTTTTGAAATGAAGATGCTTAAGGCTCAATTTGGTTAAGCAAATGATAACTATGTTTGGGTAGAGGAAAAGAATGCTCTTCTTCACTTTGGGATGTTTCGAGCTTCCATAAAGATCCATCTGAAACTATCACAAGAAAGTTGATGCAAGTGAAAGCAATAAAATCTTTCTCAATCTTTTTGCTCCAAAAATGATCAACCACAACTTCTTAACTTGCCCCAATGTGGGGTAGTTCTTGACAGGAGTATTTTGAAAATTCTCCTTATTTGGCTCAAAGTGGCTAGCAAAGGATAACATAAGTGTTTAGGATAGAGAAATGAAATGCCTTTTATCATCTCAATCCATGTATTCAATGTGAACGAACCCTACGTCCTACGACATAGCTTTTTCGTTCAATTCTCTCAAAATGAGTATAGGGACGTGTTTGATCAAAGGTTTGCCTTTTATCATCCTAGGCATTTCCATTTGGCATTTTTAAGAAATCTTTTTTTTGTTTTTCCAAAGGATCATCTGGTTAAAACTCCCGTCTGTGAGAAATTTTGATAAATCAAGACATTTGATTGATTTTTTTGATTTCTCTGGGGATTTTTATTTCAAACTTGAAAAACCTTTTAGACAGAAAAGGTTTTCACACATAAAATCTACTTCCTAAATTCTAGGGAGAAGATTGATTTGATGTAGCAACTTCCTCGGGTTTGACTCCTTGAGGTTTGGAATAGCTTTTCCGGGGAATAGTTGAATATCTACAAAATGAACAAATATGCAAAAATGCCATGTATGCATGAAATGCATGATGCAAATGTTCTAAAGAGACTTGGATTCAGTCCAAAGCAACTCGAAATTTTTTATTCAAGGAAAATATTTCTTGACAGCATCAGCGTTCACAGGTTTTGGCAACTCTCGGCCATCCATTTCTACAAGAATTAATGCTCCACCAGGCAACACTTTCTTGATGATATACGGCCCTTCATAATTGGGGGTAAACTTCCCACGATCTGGAATAATGGGTAAGACTTTCCTCAAAACCAGGTCATTGACTTCAAAATGCCTGGGTCGAACTTTACGGTTGAATGACTTAGCCACTCGCTTTTGGTAGCTTTGTCCATGGCATAGGGCTTTTACCCTTTTCTCATCAATCATGTTAAGCTGTTCAAATCTTTGTTGAATCCATTCTGCTTCAGAAAGCTTTATTTGCGAAAGTACCCTTAATGAAGGAATTTCTACTTCCACAGGTAAAACTGCTTCCATTCCATACACTAATGAGAATGGTGTTGCCCCAGTCGAAGTGCGAATGGAAGTTCGATAAGCCATTAACGCGTACGACAATCGCTCGTGCCAATCTCGGTAATTCTCTGCCGTCTTGGATAGAATCTTCTTTACATTCTTGTTTGCCGCCTCGACAGCTCCATTCACTTGTGGGCGGTAAGGAGAAGAATTCAAGTGGCAAATCAAGCAAAGACATCTCGAAATTCTTTCAAGAGTTCGACCAGTCGATTGGTATCTGTTTGAGAGAGACTTGCCCTAATTTTTGTTTCCTTGGGATTTTCAAAATCACCCAAATTTATAATGATGGTTTGTTCTTCCATGGGAGGTGTGGATTCTTCATGTCGGATCCATTCCCTTTTAATAACCTGGGAACCTTCTTCATTTTCGGGATCAGAATAATCAGATTCATATGAGTTTTTTGGACATGAATCCAAGCCATGCATATGACTATTATGGTTATGCAAAGTGTCATGCCTGAGATGTAACAAAAAAAAAGGTCAGTATATGCAGATAAGAAATGCAATGCATGTAGATGTGATGAAAAAAAACTTTTCGAATTCCAGATTTTTGAAAATTTCATGGGGAACTCATCCTCATATCATTGGACATCCTTGTTCCAAAGGATTATTTTGAAAACTATAGATCGTGCAAAAGCCCAGGCCTCAAAGCATCATCATAGGGCTGGTTTGTTATACTTTCGCACGTCTATTAATAAAACGTGCATATGCTTTTATTGAATTGAAAGTGAATGCTATATAGTGTTTTGGATCCGAAGCTCGTGATCCGAATTATTACAACATATGAAATGAACGAAACAAATGAAATGAACAAATGGAATTCCCTCGCAGGGGAGAATTAAATGGATTACAAAAAAGTAAAATACGGAAACATCCCTTACATAGCGGGATTAGTAAGTGGATCATCCTCGAAGCTTTCGGAAATGGCACCCACAAAACTCTCTTCAAATAAGTCGATGATATCATAGATGTCTACTTCTTCATCTTGGAGAAACTTTGGCGGTCCAAGGAAGAAATCTTTCAGCGGAGGAGGGAGTAAACGTCGATAACTCTTTTCTTTGATGTCCGGGCTTTTCTGATTACTTTGATCTTGTTGATCGCTTTGGTAACCTAAGCCTTCTCGTTTCTTTCTTTTAGTCACCTCAATGGGTGTGAGAATGCCTTGGGACAACTTCCCCAATCCCTTGCTGATAGTAAATCCATACTCGATCAACACTTTGCTAGACATAAGGGCCGCCTTTGAATAATGAGGCCTTCTCATAACAATGCCTGCAGGCACATGAGATACTGACACTAACTCGAATGAATAGTAGCTTGATTCTCCCTTTACTTCTGGCTCCACATAGGGGATCGCAGTATTATTGAAGGTCTCAGTATCCTTCTCGCAATGGACAGTTATAATCTTGCCACACGCAACAAAGCAGATCATCTGATGTAGACTTGAGGGTATAACACCCGCAGCATGAATCCAAGGTCGTCCCAGCAGCAAACTGAAGTTGCTTGGGATATCGAGCACTTGAAATTTCTGAGTAAACGTGACTGGACCAATCATCAACTGCAAGTCAATTTCTCCTAGAGCTTCTTTCTTCATGCCATCAAAAGCCCTAACTGGAGTTTTAGAAGGACGAACATTATCCATACCCACACCTAGACGACGCAAAGTTGATAACGGACAGATATTGAGAGCAGAACCATTATCAATAAGTACTCTTGATATCCTTGTATCAAAGTGTTGAACAGAGATGTATAATGCTTTAGAGTGTGCTCGCCCTTCCGGCGGCAAGTCCTTTTCGGAAAAAGAGATTTGATCCTTAAGAAGGATAGCACCTACAAACTCTTCCAACTGTACCTCTCCAATTGTCTCGGGTACATGTACTTCATTAAGAACCTTTAAAAGAGCATTTCTATGTTTCTCGGAAGACTTGAATAGTTCAAGTAGCGAGATTTGAGCCGGCATTTTCCTTAACTACTCGATCACTTCTACTTCACTTGTTTTGAGAGTTTTGAGAAGTTGTTCCGCCTCTTCTTCGGTTATAGCCTTTTTCTCGACACCTTCACAAGATGGAAAACATCGACCTGACCGAGTAACAGCGTCTATCTCATGAGACTCATAATTCCACGGAACTGCCTTGGAATCATAAACAAGAGGTATTCTTGCTTTCAAATTCTCATCTTTCTTCGGTGGCAACTCGATTACAACAGGCCCAATATCTTCATTAGAGATCTCTATATTTCCGAAGCCATCAGCCATTAGATCTATAACCACAGGTTCCACAACGTGCGCTTGGATTTCACAAGTTGCATTCAATTCAATCACAATAGGATCAATCATGGCTACCATGCCATCATCTTCAAGTTCGAACCCCCATCCATTCGGGACGATAGACTTAGGGTCGATAAAAGCGCTTGGATGAGGAGAGTATTTTACCATAAAATCATATTTACCACTTGGCTGCCCGAGAGTGTCAACGATTTTGCTCTTTTCAATGGCTTTCCTAACGAACTCCCGATCCCAATGGGAGGTATGGTATTCAAATTCCGAATCAGCATTGGAAAGAACTTCTCTATTATCTTCGTCATCGCTCCATCCAGTCGGAACAATGTCTTTCAAATCAATAAAGAAACTTGGCGGAGGCAAACATTTGACAAAAGTGTCATATTTCCTACTTGATTGCCTTAAAGTATCAACCACTTCATCACGCTCACGAGCGGTCATTATAAATTCGCGATCCCAATGAGTTTTACTAGCACCAAGATCAGAATCCGTGTCAGAAGTATACTCTTTGTCTTCATTGGCGGGTATGCTTTCATCATCCATGCCTCCCCATCCATCGGGAACGATATCCCTTGGGTCGACGAAGAAACTTGGAGGTATCGTGTATTTGACTATGAAGTCATATTTACCACTCGGTTGTCCGAGGGTATCAACAATTTCACCTTTTTCGATAGCCTTCTTCATGAATTCACGATCTCGACGGGCATTCTTACTCTCACATTCCAAATCACTATCGGAATATGTGTCAATCCAAGATTCATCAACATCCGGCTCGTATCCATCATCTTTTGGCTTAGAGCATGAGGCTTCACTTGCGAACTTGAATGAGAATTTTTCGGATGACAAATCAATTACAGCGGTCTCGGTGGACCCTTCGGGCTTCCTTCCTTGAAAAGGCTGAATTATGCCTAAAGCAACCATCTTGGCTAAACAATACATTTTCTCCTCCTGGGATACACTTCCTTCTTTCGGTTGATCTCTAGCTATAGTCAATAGCTCTTCCAATTTCGCCACATCGAACAAGAAAGGTTTCTCATTCTCGTCTCCAAATATCACGTTAACAGCTTCGGTATGATTAGGGAGTGGATTTTGTTGAACATTTGGTGTGGCATCTTTAAACGACAAAATCTTCTTATCCAACAGGTTCTGAATCTTGACCTTGAGAGTGTAACAATTGTTCACATCATGGCCCTTCTCACCCATGTGATATACACAAGATTTTGCCAAATCAAACCCAGCAAACTTTGGTGGGTTATCTCTCGGGATTTCTTTTGCTACGAGTCTTTGTTCAATCAACATCGGCAGCAACTGAGACATAGGTCTTGGTAAAGGAGTGAATTGCCTTTGCGGAGCTTTTCCTTTTCGGTCCAAATTCCGGGAGGAACCCCCTGTTTCCACAACGGACCTTTAAACTGATGAATTTAATGGCTTTTGAACATTAGGATTTTAGATATAGGCAACCTCCACCATTGGCTCCTTATCCTTCTTTAAAGTAAATTTGCGAGTCGTCGTCTCGGACAATCGACCTTCTCGCATGATTCCTTCGATACGTTCTCCCAATTCTACCATTGCGGGAAAATTGATGCAAGTGTTATTAAACATCTTATCGAAGTACTCTCGAGGTAGAGCTCGAAGAAACAACTGCATGATCTCTTTCTCGGACAATGGAGGTTTGACTTGAGATGCCATAGTTCTCCACCTTTGGGCATATGCTCTAAAAGTTTCATTTCTCCTTTTGTCAACCCGGACCAGCTCTTCACGGGTTGGAGCAATCTCAGTATTAAACTTGTACTGTTGGAGGAATTCATCTGCGAGATCTTCCCAGGTGCAAATTTTCTCCAAATCCAACTCGATGAACCATGTTAAGGCAGAATCAGCTAAGCTATCTTGAAAATTGTTGATCAACAGAGGAGTATTATCGGAGTAACAAGCCATCTTATTCAAATAATATTTCAAGTGGGTCTTAGGGCACCCAGTTCCATCGTACTTCCTTGAAAATTCGGGCTCCTTGTAAAAATCAGGGACTTTCACCTTTGTAAAAGGCGACAACTTATCAAAGCCTTGGAGTTGATAACCTTGCAACATGCACAAGCGTTCTTCCAATTTTGCGAGACGTCTCGCACTCTCTTCATCCATATGAGCCACAAGCGACTCCTTAGGTGGAGCTTCCAAATCAATGACAGTAGGAATGGCATTAACAGGGACCTCCTCAGCAGGTCCTTTGTCAACCGGATCTATCACCGGCACATTAATGGGCGCATTAGGAGTAGAAGCTGCAGCAGCAGGAGCCACAGGTGTGAAGTTCTTTACTTGATTTGCAAGATCAGTTAAGAGCGTGTCGCGACCGACCTCCCGAGCCTTTTTTGAATAACATGTAAAAAGCAGGGGGGCTCGCCTGGTATGTGCTAAGTCTAGGTTTGGGACTTAACTCGGGCTCTCCCAAGCCCATACCATATCGCGACTTAGGGTTTAAATTTTTTAACATGCAGGTGATTTATATGCAGGAGTCGCCACTAATCGATTTGGGGTAGGTCGATTAGAAACCCAAATAGGGTGACGGGAGAATCACCCTATTCCTACGAACCAGAGATTAACTGAATTCGGGGACTTGGTTACACTAGTTGGATAACTAATGCCCTTTCGGTACCATTTTACCCTGTTCATTTTTGAAAACATTTATCAGGCAATTTGGATTGATTTTAGGACCTTTCTCCTAACATGTGAGGTGATCAAGCGAGTGCATAATCAGAAATGATCAGCAGTCAGGAACACAAGTCATGCAGCCTAGGGTTCTAGTCCTAACTAAGCCAGATGACATTCAAAAGACGGCAGTTCATGCAATTGTATTAAAACATGCATATTAACTACGCTACGGTAATTAAAAAAACATGCAACATGCTATCGTGCGATTTCGGGCCTATTTTATTTAAATAAAACCACAACATACATAATTATAAAGGATGAAAACATTCAGATAAGTCATGCTAATTTTTTTTTTAAAAAAAACGAAATAAGAAGATAAAAAGGAAATATATTTTTTAAGAAATTTTTAACTTTCAAATTTTTTTAAAAAAAATAAAAAAAAGGAAAATAAAAAACCTTTTTTAAAAATTTTTTTGATTTTTTTTAATTTTATTTTGATTTTTTTAAAATAAAATAAAATTAAAAATAACGGTCGGGTCGGGTCGGATCCGGGTCGGTCGAACCGACCCGGGTCAACGGACCCGACCCAACATGTTGACCGGGTCGGATTTCCAGGTCCGACCCGGATCAATGGGTCAACCGGGGTGGTTGACCCGGGTTTGAACCGGATCGGGCCCGGTCCGGTGGAAACAGACAAAATAGGGCCGGTTCGACCGGGTCGAACCGGCCCTATTCGGCCTGCAGACCGGTCTGACCCGGTCCGCAGACCGGTTCGGACCGGCTCCTGAGCGGGGGAAGAACGCCGGCGGAGCGAATTGGCTGTCCGCCGGCTGACCCAGGCCGGTGCCGCCCTCAGGAACGGCCCCTGGGGCCGCCACCAGCGTCGTGGACTGCCTGGGTCGCCGTCCTGCCGCCGGTTCGCCGGCCGGCGACCAAGCTGAACTCGGGACTCTCTGGGGCATTATGTCGAATACCTGGCGGGCGCGACGAAAATCGACCGATTTCGACCTCGTCTGGCGGCGCGGTCGGCTCGGACGGCTTCAATACACCTTCGACGGTGAACAGGGACCGGGAACGACGTCGGTATGGGCCGGGAATCGTGCGACACGGCCGGCACAAGCCCCGGCCGAACAGTGCCCAAAAACAGGGCAGAATAGGGGCTATTTGGACCGGGGGAGGCTCATCGGTCGACGGCGCGTTCTGGGGGGTCGCCGGCTGCTCCGCTGGCGACGGTGACCCTGCTGGCTTGCTCCGGCGAGGCCTCGGCCGCACTCGCTCTCTCTCTCTCTCTCCTTTGTGTCTCTCTCTCTCTCTCTGTTTTTGGGAAAAACGGCCGACCCGGGGGTGTTTTCAAGGGTTGCCGGTCGGCTTGCTCAAGACGGTGAGACCGGTTGGCCAGCGAGACCCTGCCAGGCTCCTCTCTCCTCTCTGTTTCGCTCTCTTTCTCTCCCTGTGCTCTCTCTCTGTTTTTTTTTTGCTCGCCCCCGGTCTCTGTTCTCTGTTTCTCTGTGTAAATGGCCGACCCGAGGACGTTCTGGGTATCGCCGGTCAACTCGCTAGAGACGACGAGACCAGCTGGGCCGGCGAGACGCTCCCAGACTCCTCTCTCCTCTCTGTTTCGTTTTCTTTCTCTTTCTCTGCTCTCTCGGTCGCTCTCTGTTTTTTTTTTTCAAATTGCCGACCGGGGGCCTCTCTCTCTCTCGGTTTATAGATGGCGACGACGACGACCCTGTGGCTCCCCACGTCGGCTGACGACGGCCTGCACCGGCTTAGGCTCTGCGAACCGTGGCCATAGGTCGGTGCAGAGGGGGTCGTCACTCGCTGTAGCTGAAGATGGACAGAGAGAACAGGGGGAGGAGAGGGAGGAAGAGATAAGGGAAAACCTGAAACGGGAAGAGACGGGACTGGCATTAATGGCCAGTCCCGTGGCGTGTTCATCTTGCCTTCGTCTGAACGGATGACGACGAGCAGCGCCGCCGTGCGTCGGCGTGACGACGCGCACAGGGGCGAACAGGGACGGGAACAGCAACGGCGAAGGGGGAAGGAAGGAGGAGAAGAAGGGAAGCTGGGCCGGGCTGGGCCCAGACGCGCGAGGAGGAGGGAAAGAAAGAAAGAGAAAGGGCCTTGGGCCCGCGGGGGGGAAAAAGAAAAGAAAAGGAAAGAGGAGATGGGCCGTGCGGGGGGGGCAGCTGATCCGCGCGGGGAGGGAGAGAGAAACGGGCCGGGTCGGCCTGACCCTGACCTGGCCCGAATTGATTTTTTTTCTTCTTTTTTTTTTGAATTAATTCATTTATTTTACATTTATATTATTATTATTTTTTAAAAACTCTAGTAGGCCTTATTAATGCAAAATGCCTAATTTCTACATGCAATACATTTAAATTGAAATATTTTTTGTTTTAGGAATTAAATGAATTTAACTCCTAAATTTTGTGTAATTAATTTTGGGCAAATTTTAAAATAGGTGTCAACAGCTGCCCCTCTTTGAAGGTGAGCTCGTAGAGGTTGATCTTGCAGAGGTTACATTCAAAGATAAAATGACACCTAAATTTGGCCCATGCATGCTCAATGAATGTTATTTTTGGCGAGACTGTGAGTCTCATTTTATGATGTGATAAGATGATGCGTGCTAAAGCAAATAAAAACATACCTGGGGCTACTTACCTTGCCGAAGGGTAGAGTAATTCTAGATAGTTGATATTGGGTGTCGAGGACCCGAACCTTTCTTCGGTCGCCTTGACGAGAAAAATGGTTTGTCTAGGACCCGAACCTTTCTTCGGTCGCCTTGACTGGAGATTGCTTTTGTCTATTTTGCCAAAATACCTGGGTGTTCTCGCCCAAGGGTTTGACGGTTTGCCTGCTGGGCTTCTGGCAGCAGGTCTTGGAAACTCAAACGAATGAGCACCTCAAACGATGAGCACCTCAGGGTCCTCGCCCAAGGATTTGATGGTTTGCCTGATGGGCTTCTGGTAGCAGGTCTTGGAAACTCAAACGAATGAGCACCTCAAACGATGAGCACCTCAGGGTCCTCGCCCAAGGATTTGATGGTTTGCCTGCTGGGCTTCTGGTAGCAGGTCTTGAAAACTCAAACGAATGAGCACCTCAAACGATGAGCACCTCAGGGTCCTCGCCCAAGGATTTGATTGCCTGCTAGGTTTCTGGCAGCAGGTCTTGGAAACTCAAACGATGAGCACCTCAGGGTCCTCGCCCAAGGATTTGATGGTTTGCCTGCTGGGCTTTTGGTAGCAGGTCTTGAAAACTCAAACGAATGAGCACCTCAAACGATGAGCACCTCAGGGTCCTCGCCCAAGGATTTGATTGCCTGCTAGGCTTCTGGCAGCAGGTCTTGGAAACTCAAACGATGAGCACCTCAGGGTCCTCGCCCAAGGGTTTGATGGTTTGCCTGCTGGGCTTTTGGTAGCAGGTCTTGGAAACTCAAACGAATGAGCACCTTAGGGTCCTCGCCCAAGGATTTGATTGCCTGCTAGGTTTCTGGCAGCAGGTCTTGGAAACTCAAACGATGAGCACCTCAGGGTCCTCGCCCAAGGGTTTGATGGTTTGCCTGCTGGGCTTCTGGTAGCAGGTCTTGGAAACTCAAACGAATGAGCACCTCAGGGTCCTCGCCCAAGGATTTGATTGCCTGCTAGGTTTCTGGCAGCAGGTCTTGGAAACTCAAACGATGAGCACCTCAACGATGAGCACCTCAAGGTCCTCGCCCAAGGATTTGATATGAACAGAGGAAGTCAGTTCCGTGCTCAAAAGGGTGAACAGAGGGGTCAGTCCAATGTTCAAAGGGTACCATAACAATTATAGGTACATGGATTTTTTGAACCAGGCATGGGTAGAATATACTTACCTGGATACGTTCCTGCCTCTTAAGGGCATGTCTCCTGTCAGGCAAGTTTTTCTTTGTACAAACACATTCATTGGAGAAATAAACAACTGAGGTTATTCTCGAGTGTTGTACGAAATATCTTGACCAGCTAGTCAAGATGCATTTCATTTCCAAAGGAATACCCGGTTTACTTTCTGGGTAGTTTAAAAAGAAATCTGATGATTTTTGGACCGGGTAAGGGTAGACTGTACTTACCTGGGCACATTCCCAGAGGTTTGATATATCATCTGTTGAATAACCAATCTTTTCCGGGGCATCTCTCTTGAGATGATAATGGGGGCTTTTCCAATACCCGAATTTTGTACTCTATCACTGGGGATTAAAACTCTGAGCTGTCAAAGATGATTAGCACAAACATGCATGCATTCATCAAAGATAGACAAGCTAGGCTGTTCCAGAGTGTGCATTTGAAGGTTCATGCATGATGATTTTGCCATGTTTGCATCACCAAAAGTCCACCAAGGGTTAATCAAGACAATTTTTCGCAAGGTGGACTTTCTCGAGATGATGAACAAGGGACTTTTAGTCAGAGAGGACTTTCCACTCACTCTCATCGAAAAGGGCTATTTGTCCTGTCCATTAATGCAGGAACATCGAAAACACTCAATCTGACCGCTATCACATCAACAAGGGTATGAGTTTTCTCGCAAGCGGTACGACACTGCCAATCTGAGAGGTCTTCTTCCGAGTCGTAATGTAGGCTTGGTCAATGGCTTAACAAAGGTAACTGTTCAAGTCAAGGCCATGAAAGAAAATATTCTGCAATTATCTCCGGGTTTACAAGTCAAGAACCCTGCAAAAGAGATAGAAATAGTCTTGCTCGCACTTCCTCGAGCATTGTTTATAAACATTTGAAATTCCACGTTAATTCAAATGCCCCAGTGAGAAGAAACTTCATTAGGGATGTAACGTGGGCTTGGTTTACGGGTTGAGGAACGAAATGATCGTTGGGCTCAAAATGTGTGTAAGGGTGAGAATTGGTGATCCTCTTGGCATTGTCACCAATCTTCTTTTCCATCATCAGGATCATTCTGGAAGACTCCTCGGGTAATCTTGTGTTTTAGCATCTTTAACAACTTTTCCCTGAGGAGCCTCTGTGTCAAGCATTTTCCTGGACATCATTTTATCTGTCATGTAGCAAGTCTTTGCCAAGACAGAGTTCCTAAAGTAGGAATTTGTATCAAAGGAGAACTCAAGTTTGAATCCTTTGGGGTCGTCTACTCTCCACCACTCAACAACTTTGAGGTATTTGAGAGCACCTTACCTAGAAAATAAGGACTCATTTCTTCTCGTCTTTTTCATCGTTTTTCTTCTTCTCCTTTTCTTCTTTTTTTATTTTTTATCCATGGGCATTGGCCTTGCTTTTACCAGGCACACTGCTTTTTCATGCCCCAATTCTTCAGCATTTTTTTTGTTGTTCTTTTGGTGTTGTTAGGACTAGCCTAAACAAAGTTGAACAGAACAATGTTTTTAGGCTCTTGGAGTCCTCATCTTCATTCGGTACCTGAGACTGTGATGCTCAAACAGTGGTGATTTTTGCCTTGCCCCGGTGTGGGGGATGATCACCCAACCAATTGGGTTTGTACGAAATGAAATTGTCGGCTCAATTGGGTTAACAAAGGATGTAAGTGTATGGGGTAGCAGAAAAAACTGCTCTTCATCATCCTGGGGCATTTAAATTATCGCGAGACTTCATCTGCAATAAAAATATTCAAAGATTAATGCAAGTGAGAGCAAGAAAATTTCTATACCTCTTTTCGCCTTGTGCGAGCTGTTGTAGCGGATGATCATAGAAAATTTTAGATATTACAAACTCCTCATCCTTCTTGTCTTGCACAGTGAAAACATCACTGTTATCAATAACATCACTGGCATTCTGGACAAGCATTAGTTTGCTGCTTCTCTTTTGACAAAGCCCTCTTAGTCTCGACTGTCCGGGCGTCGATGATGTGCTTGTCTTGGAGGACTCTGTCGAGGACCACGGGTTCCAGGAAAACAGCGAGGTCGAAGTCAGGAAGGCAGTGACCGAAAGGGAAGGGATGTTTTTCCTGATTCCTCTGAGTTTGAATCCATCCTGTGATGTTAATTTACCTCAAGCTGCCCCAATGTGGGGTGGTTCTTGACAGGGGTAATTTGAAAAGAATCTCTGAGTGTATGGGCTCAGGAATGGTTAAGCAAAGGATCAATGGTAGTGTATGGGGCAAAGAAATGAACTGCCTCTCGTCACTTTGGCTACCGTACCTTATGCGAGAAATCCCTTTACCTTGTAGAAATGCAACTCTTTCGCTCATCTTGCACGGGTTTGGTACGTGAGAATGTGTATAGACCAAGGGTTGCCTCTCATCATTCTGACACACCTCGTTCAATACACCAGAGCAGTTCGACACCATTCGTCGAATTGTCAAGATTTTTACAGGGGATTGGTGAATTAAACAGGTAAAATTACCATGCAAGAGTCCCTTTCATGTAATGCACTTGAGGAAGGAAATAGTATACATTTTCTTGAATTATTTCTTCCTTCTTGTTTCTCTTTACTCTTATGAGAAAAGTTTCTTTTAAGGAAAGAGATACTTACCTATGCTGGGACAACGGGGCATACCTGCAAGGTAATAAGAAAGATCGCATTAATGAATGGGCTTTTTAAAGGGAAGGAATTGGAAACGATACAACGTTACCCTTCATGATTCCCTTCATTGGAGATTTGACTGACAACTCCTTGAGTTTTCTCGGATGTCAGTGATTCCATTCTGACAAAAACATGAGCTTATGTTAGAAGTGAGATGATTGAGGATAAATTGAGAACGATACAGATTACCCTTCTTCCATTTTGCCTTCAAAGCTAGTAGAGTCTTTTCTCCTCTTTACTTTGTTCAGCCTTCTCTATCTCAGTCTGCTTCTCCATGTTCTTGGTCTCGAAGCTCGAATGAGATCCTCTATGATTAGGAGTGCCTCCAACTGGAAAGTCCTACGGTCGGCGCATGCTGTGCCAGCGCGGTTCTGGCATGCCGAGGCATTTCTCGAAAATCCCCTGATCCCTGACATGCACAGGGCATGCACAATTGCTTGCATGGGGATCTTTGCAGCAAAGCTAATCTCTACTTTAAAGGTCTTTGACCGTTGTGGGCATGACTGACATCGACACTCCCGTAGTTGTCGGGATTGGTCTTGACGCCATTTTGTTATATGCGAAGTCCTTTTCAGCTGCTTGCACAGAATCTTTATTCAAACTTATCCTACATAAAAGGAAAGAATGTGTCATTTTTATTCTAAAGTGGATGAACTTTAGGAACGAAATACACCCTTTTTGATAGACTGGGGGATTGCATGCCCCCTAGTTTACTCTTCCAATTAAGCACTTCTTCATCATGCTTCATTTGAGAGATCCCAACATTGGTGTTCCCTCCGGCTTGCTAGCATGTCAGAGTCTAGCATGTTCCCCTATTTCATTATCTGCAAGAGAAAAGGGGTGGAATGTCATTTTCAAAATTTGTTAAAGAATAAGACATACCTTTTTCTTTCAAAAGGGGTAATCTTTTCTTGATCTGTCCCCGACTTTTGTACGAAATGATGTTTCGCTCATCATGGTGTCAAGGAATGCTCAGCACTCCCTCTGATTTTCTGGAATTGATATCTCATACTGAGATTTGCCCCACATTTCATTTTGAAGGTTGGCTGATCTTAGCTCGGACTGCCCCTATCAGATGGGTTGGTCTGGTAGCATCACCAGGGTCTGATGTGCCCTTCAGTTTGTATCATTTACAAATGTCCCTTTTGCAATAACAAATCAAAAAGGAGTATGCTCTGAAACATGAAGTGAGCGAGTTAGAAAAACAAACAAAGCTGTGAGCATGCATGTTTTTCCATCACAATTCTTTTTTGGTCCTTTTGAAAAATGATAAAACGTTTGTTTTATTTTCAAAAGCTTAGAAATGAGGAAGCATGAGGAAGCCCGGGCCTCAGAACACTTTCCGTTACATGGCTGGATATCATTAACGGGCCGGTTTGGGATACTTCCTCAGGCCCTCAAAACATTATTTATTCACAATACATATATTTACAATCTCAGGATAGAGAGAGTTGAAAAAAGACATTTCTTCCGGCAGAAATGACGATAAAGAACAAAGTACAAGGATAGCCCCTTTCTCAAGGATTCATGCAGAAAAGATGAGAAGAGTTCTACTCAAGTGGGTTTGCACCCATTTCCTGCACCGGTCTGGAGTGAGAAAGTCTCGGTGTCCAGCAGGTTTTGAATTCGGTGCTTGAGAGTATAGCACCCATCAGTCGAATGCCCCACCTCGCCCATGTGATAATCACACTTTTTAGATGGGTTGTAATTTGAAAAGCTCTCAGGATTAGGTCGCTTTGGTTCAGTGAAAAGCAGTCCCTTCTTCCGGAGTATTGCCAGCATCTGAGACGGAGATCCTGGGAGGGGAGTGAACTGTCTCTGGCTGTTTTGCTTTTGTGATGGAGGGATATTGGGTTTGTATTGTTCACATTGCATGAACTTTGGGCATAGGGTACTCAATTCCTTAGGATCAGGGGACTCGTGGACATTGTCAACCATGACATCTTTACCCTTCTGGTTGACACTGGAGGGTTTCATTTGAATCATCACGCCTGGTCTTGGATAGCAAGACGGAATCATGGTGAGTTGGTCCAAGCGGACTGACAGGTGTTCCACTTGTTTTGAGAGCTGTCGAAGAAGGGCGAAGACTTCCTTCATTTCGGTCTCCATTTTATCGAGACGGGCATTTTCTTCATCCATTTTTGTAACTACCTGCAAAAACGCGGATATAAATGAGTATAATGCCCAATAAAGAAATATTTTATGACCTAGTCATAATATTATTACCTATTTTCTTTATTTACAAAGAAAAAATAAGCAAAAAGGGTTTTTATTAATATCAACATTAAAGGCGGCGTCCCCGGGGTTCGAACCCCGGTCGCCTCGGACCGTACGCTGCATTCCCGGATACCACTAGGCCGAAGGCCGCGATGGTGTCACTAACGCGCAAAAAAATTTTATTTATAGCATAAAAAACGGCCCGAGTCATATTAACATTAGTATAACCCAAAAACACTTTTAAGGAAGAAAATCAAAACCCTTGAACATAATTACTAGGGAAGATATAAAAATGGGATTTAAAAAGGGTGCCCTTCCCGGATGCTCATTTTATAAACGATGGGAAGACTACAGTCTTCTCGGAGCTGCTTATTTTCACGGACAAGCTCCGGGATAAGTGTATCACTTGTCTTGTAGGTCCCACCGTGCCAAAAATTTTCTTAGGAGCAGGGACAAATTGGGCATCAATTTTTCTCGTGTATAGAATATAATTAACGGGTGGCCTAATAATAACAAATCAATTGAATTAGTAAGCTGCATAATGAAATGAGAAGGGATAGAATATATACCTTTCTTTGAATCATGGCAATCACAACGACATGCACATGAGGAGTGAGGCTCGATTTCTATTTTAGACCGGCCTAGCAAAATGAAATTAAAAGGGTGCCTGACCGTCGCAGTCTCGCGTTGGTGTCAAGTCCTTTTAATCTCGGCCAAATTGAAAGGAATATCTTATAGTCACGCGAATAGCGGCTAAAGATATTTCTTTACAATTTTAGAAATAAATTTCGGGGAAAAGAAAGGCAACCTCTACATCGCGGACTCGCGTTCGAGGTCGTATATTTCTTAACACCATCCTAAAATGCCCTATTGCGACCTAGGTCCGGCAGCGTAGTTGTGTGTGCAATAGTGTAGTGCTAAATCATTAAAGCATGCACAACAATTTATAAACAATCAATTCGGACCTGCAAAACAAATAACACCTTAATGTCAGGCTCATACCTGGAATCCTTGCTGCCAAACAAAAATTATTTCGAACAGGGTAAAAATTTGGCTTAAGTCCACTTTTAAAAAACAAATCCCCAGCGGAGTCGCCAGTCTGTCGCGACCGACCTCCCGAGCCTTTTTTGAATAACATGTAAAAAGCAGGGGGGCTCGCCTGGTATGTGCTAAGTCTAGGTTTGGGACTTAACTCGGGCTCTCCCAAGCCCATACCATATCGCGACTTAGGGTTTAAATTTTTTAACATACAGGTGATTTATATGCAGGAGTCGCCACTAATCGATTTGGGGTAGGTCGATTAGAAACCCAAATAGGGTGACGGGAGAATCACCCTATTCCTACGAACCAGAGATTAACTGAATTCAGGGACTTGGTTACACTAGTTGGATAACTAATGCCCTTTCGGTACCATTTTACCCTGTTCATTTTTGAAAACATTTATCAGGCAATTTGGATTGATTTTAGGACCTTTCTCCTAACATGTGAGGTGATCAAGCGAGTGCATAATCAGAAATGATCAGCAGTCAGGAACACAAGTCATGCAGCCTAGGGTTCTAGTCCTAACTAAGCTAGATGACATTCAAAAGACGGCAGTTCATGCAATTGTATTAAAACATGCATATTAACTACGCTACGGTAATTAAAAAAACATGCAACATGCTATCGTGCGATTTCGGGCCTATTTAATTTAAATAAAATCACAACATGCATAATTATAGAGGATGAAAACATTCAGATAAGTCATGCAATTTAAAAAAAAAAACGAAATAAGAAGATAAAAAGGAAATATATTTTTTAAGAAATTTTTAACTTTCAAATTTTTTTAAAAAAAAATAAAAAAAGGAAAATAAAAACCCTTTTTTTTAAAATTTTTTTGATTTTTTTAATTTTTTTTATGATTTTTTTAAAAATAAAATAAAATTAAAAATAACCGGTCGGGTCGGGTCGGATCCGAGTCGGTCGAACCGACCCGGGTCAATGGACCCGACCCAACATGTTGACCGGGTTGGATTTCCAGGTCCGACCCGGATCAATGGGTCAACCGAGGTGGTTAACCCGGGTTTGAACCGGATCGGGCCCGGTTCGGGCCCGGTCCGGTGGAAACAGACAAAATAGGGCCGGTTCGATCGGGTCGAACCGGCCCTATTCGGCCTGCAGACCGGTCTGACCCGGTCCGCAGACCGGTTCAGACCGGCTCCCGAGCGGGGGAAGAACGCCGGCGGAGCGAATTGGCTGTCCGTCGGCTGACCCAGGCCGGCGCCGCCCTCAGGAACGGCCCCTGGGGCCGCCACCAGCGTCGTGGACTGCCTGGGTCGCCGTCCTGCCGCCGGTTCGCCGGCCGGCGACCAAGCTGAACTCGGGACTCTCTGGGGCATTATGTCGAATACCTGGCGGGCGCGACGAAAATCGACCGATTTCGACCTCGTCTGGCGGCGCGGTCGGCTCGGACGGCTTCAATACACCTCCGACGGTGAACAGGGACCGGGAACGACGTCGGTATGGGCCGGGAATCGTGCGACACGGCCGGCACAAGCCCCGGCCGAACAGTGCCCAAAAACAGGGCAGAACAGGGGCTATTTGGACCGGGGGAGGCTCATCGGTCGACGGCGCGTTCTGGGGGGTCGCCGGCTGCTCCGCTGGCGACGGTGACCCTGCTGGCTTGCTCCGGCGAGGCCTCGGCCGCACTCGCTCTCTCTCTCTCTCTCCTTTATGTGTGTGTCTCTCTCTCTCTCTCTCTCTCTCTCTTTGTTTTTGGGAAAAACGGCCGACCCGGGGGTGTTTTCAAGGGTTGCCGGTCGGCTTGCTCGAGACGGTGAGACCGGTTGGCCAGCGAGACCCTGCCAGGCTCCTCTCTCCTCTCTGTTTCGCTCTCTTTCTCTCCCTGTGCTCTCTCTCTCTGTTTTTTTTTTGCTCGCCCCCGGTCTCTGTTCTCTGTTTCTCTGTGTAAATGGCCGACCCGAGGACGTTCTGGGTATTGCCGGTCAACTCGCTAGAGACGGCGAGACCAGCTGGGCCGGCGGGACGCTCCCAGACTCCTCTCTCCTCTCTGTTTCGTTTTCTTTCTCTTTCTTTGCTCTCTCGGTCGCTCTCTGTTATTTTTTTTTTCAAATTGCCGACCGGGGGCCTCTCTCTCTCTCTCGGTTTATAGATGGCGACGACGACGACCCTGTGGCTCCCCACGTCGGCTGACGACGGCCTGCACCGGCTTAGGCTCTGCGAACCGTGGCCATAGGTCGGTGTAGAGGGGGTCGTCACTCGCTGTAGCTGAAGATGGACAGAGAGAACAGGGGGAGGAGAGGGAGGAAGAGATAAGGGAAAACCTGAAACGGGAAGAGACGGGACTGGCATTAATGGCCAGTCCCGTGGCGTGTTCATCTTGCCTTCGTCTGAACGGATGACGACGAGCAGCGCCGCCGTGCGTCGGCGTGACGACGCGCACAGGGGCGAACAGGGACGGGAACAGCAACGGCGAAGGGGGAAGGAAGGAGGAGAAGAAGGGAAGCTGGGCCGGGCTGGGCCCAGACACGCGAGGAGGAGGGAAAGAAAGAAAGAGAAAGGGCCTTGGGCCCGCGGGGGGGAAAAAGAAAAGAAAAGGAAAGAGGAGATGGGCCGCGCGGGGGGGGGGCAGCTGATCCGCGCGGGGAGGGAGAGAGAAACGGGCCGGGTCGGCCTGACCCTGACCTGGCCCGAATTGATTTTTTTTCTTCTTTTTTTTTGAATTAATTCATTTATTTTACATTTATATTATTTTTATTTTTTTTAAAAACTCTAGTAGGCCTTATTAATGCAAAATGCCTAATTTCTACATGCAATACATTTAAATTGAAATATTTTTTTGTTTTAGGAATTAAATGAATTTAACTCCTAAATTTTGTGTAATTAATTTTGGGCAAATTTTAAAATAGGTGTCAAGAGAGCGCCATCATTTGTGCCATTTGATTCTCAATAGTAATAACACGGGTACGAGTGTCTTCGTTCTCCATCCTTGTTTGGCGACGGGTGCGTCTAATAAAGCGCGTCTCAGCCGTATTTTAGTACCTCTCTGTAAAAAACAGAAATCAAATTAGTATACGGAAAATGAATTAAGACGAAAATATAAAACCCTTCAATTTTATATTTTTTTAGATGAAATAGAGATAAGAAATATTCTCATGATCCCAATATCACGTGAATAATCTCTTATCATAATTTCTTCACAAGAAATTATACAATTAAAGGGGTAACACGCGATGATTAATCAAGATGCCCCATCTATATTCCATTGGAATCTTGAAAAAAGAAAGCACACACAAAGGGAAATTTCACTATTAACAACAAAATTTGTGAAATACAATCCCTTAAAGACAAGAAGAGAATCATATTACATCATTACTAAAATGAGTAAAAAGGAAACCCTATACATCAAATCTATAAAATGAAAATTACGTGAAAGGAGATTTCCTCATGAAATATAGCCAAACTCCTAATGGATCTTCTTTAGATGCGAGGCGAATTCGTTTGTTTTCTTGGGTCAAACGTTCAACCTCGGCTAAAGCTTCATTCTTTTCCTTAAGAGCTCTGACGGCTATAGCTTGCTGTTGAGTTGGCTTCTCGGGAACATTAGGGAGATCCACTTTAAGCTCGGGCTCGATACGACGGTGTATGTACTCCGGCAATGCGTGATGTATCTTTATTTCCCCTTCCAATTCCGACTCATCGGTAATGAGAATCGGCTCCGGGCGGCATTTGTACCACATATCAATGATAGACTTGACCATTTCCTTCACATCCGTCATTTGGTCCTTTTGGATGACATCTTTGCGATAGTCAAAATGATATAACCTCAGCTTGAGGAATGGTGGAATCTTTTGAAGCGCGCGATATTGACGGATCACCCTAAAAGGATAATTTGACGTAGATCCCGTAAGACCCAAGAGTGGGATTGGGTTGTCAAATCCGTTATTAAGGCGCACCTCGGGATTTCCAAGCCAACGAACATGCCATTGGATTTGATTTGGAACAAGGTTCTTGAAAAAAAAAATAAACCAAGTTGAGAATGACCAAAATGGAAAGATTTTTTCCTTTTCTCGGAAAAGCGAGATAGGATGACAATCTTTAGACACATCTATGATTTTCAAGCTCAAACCAAAATCTTTGAGGTGAGAGACCAACCAAATTTGGAGTAAACCTATTGGGGCTCTAAAGATACCATTTTTGTTTTGTTTGAACCTATTGAGTGATACGAAGGTCTCCCCTAAGATCATATTGGAGAATCTTTTGAACATACACACTTGATTGACAATGTGAACTACCAAAGGATCCATGGTCTTTTTGGTGAATGGGAAAACCACAAAACCAAATAAGGCTAAGAGAAAAACTCGAGGAATTTGATTACCCGATTCTTTTGGCAAGCTAGAAAAATGTCGTTCTAAGAATGTGAAAGAAAGTGCATTGGAATTTCCTCTAAGAACGCCTTTGATTTGGAGAATATCGACTCCTAAGAATTGGCTCAAAAGAGTTATAGGATCTATATCTATCGGAGGACTGACTAGACCAAAAGACCCGACTCTACCAATGGCAATATCGTACTCCTCAATTGTAGGGGTCAACTCATTTCGACCAAACACAAAAGTGGATGTCTTTGAGTTCCAAAAATGGGATAATGCTTTGATCATGGCGATACGAGGCTCGATGTATAGGAGTGCGGGAAGATATCCGATCCTCTTTTCCACATAATCCTTCTGCTTTGACTCGAGACTTTCCCACATAGTCACAAGAGCTCTTGGAACGGGAATGATTCGAATCTCCGACATATCCATTTTGACTAACCCTAATTTGGGGCAACGAGATTAATCACCACGCATTATAGAAAAGAATATAACGTGGAATTGAAATGGCGTAATTGAAATTGTAGAACGATACTAACGTCAGCCAATTAGATACTAACGATACTAACGTCACCCTAATTTGAGGACATGTGAGTTTTGACATCTAAGGGTAAGATTCTAAAGGTTTAAGGTCCCCACCTTAATTAGATAAGAAGAGTTTACCCACCGCTACTAACGTCAGCCAATGCACTTCTTACTAATCAAGATGAGCGGTATTGAAGAATGGATTACCACATGGATTCACATGCGGATTCCACTCTTAATACCTCCTAAAGGTGCCTTAAAGCGATCCGGGGTTTTAGACCGCGGGATGTGGGTGCATTGTGTCGTGCTAAAGCAAGTAAACATGCATTTAAATCTAAAGCAAACAACACTTCAATATAATCTCATACATTCGACATTCACCCGAACACCACCTACAAAACAAAGGGTTTGCATTCACTCCACCCCTTATGGCTCCCACCTATAAAACCATTTAACACATGGTTAGTGGACTAACCTCATTTTCCACGTGACTTTGACATGCAGTCGATGCTACAAAATGTAGACGAGTGAGATAACAACCAACAAGTTTATTACGGCTTTAATCCACTTAGGTTTGTAACCTATTCCCCAGCGGAGTCGCCAAGCCTGTCGCGACCTACCCCTCGAGGGCCGAACTCGAATGAGGCGGGTTTAGAGATAAGTGTTCATGAGATGGTTCATATGGCATCTTATAAAAAATGATTTTACTGAAGTGTAAATCTTTTGTTTAGCCATATGACCCATTGATCATGAACGTGGATTTTCCCTAAATCCATATCTCGCGTGATAGCGGATTGATTTTATTTTTTTAGGAGTCGCCACTAGCCTAGGTCGGGGGTCGGCTAGAATACCCAACCGAAACGGGGGAATTTCGTTTCGGTTTCTACAAAAACCAGAGATCAAAGGTTCGGGGACTAGCTTACATTAATATTTCTATTAACGCCCTTTCGGTACCGCTAAACTTAACATGGTTGCTACCTAGGTTGTCATGCATTTGTTCTTTACCATTTTCATGCCAAAATCTTAGTCCACTAGGTGATCATGCATCTTGTTTTTGTGTTTTCATTTAAGATTCTAAACTAATCCTATCTTAGTCTAGAAAAAGAAAGAAACAATCAATTGTATTGAAAGACTTTTCGCAAAGTAAACACTTAAAATATTGAAAAGACGAGCTAATTCTAAGTGCTAGGAAGTAAAAAGTAAAAACCCGTAACTCGTCGGGTGTTTATTACAACACGAATTGAAAACCCGAGACATGATCGGGGATGAATGAATTAGGTACAAATTGAAACCGGATCGGACATCGGTCTAGCACCATCATCGTATGAGTACAAATCGAGACCGGATTGGACATCGGTCAATCACCTTGGCTTTTTCAATTTCGGATTATTCTTCCTTGGACTACCTCTCGGGTGTCGATGTTTACATCCATAACATTCATTCATAACAAACGACATATGGAAAAAACAATGGTGCAAGCAACTCACTAATTAAGCACGAGCCTCGGATCGGCCTTTGTTTTTCATGCGTTTCGATTCATCACCCACTTAATCACCTAACATTGTTTGATTAATGGTTAATGATAATGGGCTACCATTTGCATTCACAAAACGGCAACTCATATCAATTAACCCCTAAAGTCGGGTTCTAATGATCATAAATGGGTTACCCACCGAACATGCATCGGGCCTAACATTCATCTAACAAACACATGCATGATAGTAAAATGAGCATGCATTCAAGCCCATGGGCTTTGTTTCGAAATCAATCAAACAATGAAAAGTGGGCTTTATAAAAAAGACCACTTATTCAATTAATGTCTAATTCGGATTGAATCTGTTCAAGTATGATTAACTATCCTAATGACGTCCAAATGAAGTGATTCGGGTGTCATTAGAAAGCTTATGACATGGGGATCAAAAGTCTAGAAGACCATTGTTTCTAAATCCTAGCCAATTTTCCTGAAAATATCGAATTAATCTCAGTGACAGGCTGGGCTCGGTTCAGTTATGAATTTCAAAATAATGGTGGGAAAAATAACAAACCTTATTAAAATAGTACGACAATTTTTGTCCAGTTAGGATTCCCCGTGTCCAACAACTTTCATGTTTTGCGTTTTTGCTAAAAAGCCCTCCAAATTTTTATAAAATTCGGTTTTCGCGAAAGACTCAATTGCAAATGGAATTTTAACCCAAAAAGACCTTTCATGAGATTTTAAGCAAATTGACCCTCCAGAAAATGCAATTAGGTCCTCAAAATTTGCAGTTGACATAATGAGACCCCAATGAGCAACTTTGTAGTTTTGATTTTTCGCAAAAAAGGACTCTAACTTTATCAAATTCGGAGAAACATCTTTTGAACTCCAAAGGAATGAAAATCAGATCTGGACACAGATTCTGATCAAATTGTGATAATTCCTTTTGAAAATTCAAATGATTTTCGATTTTGATGAAATTAGTATCAATAGAAAGATCTCGATCTCAGGATGAATTGTTGTGAAAATTTTTTTTTCATATCTCGAACACACGAATTTATGAAAATCAAAGAACACATGAAGGTCGATTGAGACCAGCATGATACCAGATTTACATGCATATGACGTTGCAAATCGTACTAGGCTAACATGCTCAACATTTTGTGAAAATTTTATGGTGAACAGATCAGGATGTGTTTTACAACTTTCATGAAGGAAGTTTTTCCAGAAAATGATTGTAAAAAATCATAAAATTCATCAAACAGCACAACATCAGTTAGGGAATCATCAGAACAGACTTGAGCAACATATTCCAGATTCTGATCCTAACTTCTAAAAGTGTTTGACATAGCAAATCAAATCCGATTGAGGCATATGATATATCAAATCGAAACTTAAGACGAGCTTTACGACTCTCTAGTTTATCACTTCACCAGATTTCGACGTTAACAGGCTCAAATCAGCATCTCAAGCATGCAGGTTTTACTGGTTACGAATTTACAGAATCATGCTCAAGTGTTCTTACCTTGTTTCACAATGCTCCAATACTCGATCGAGCAATCCGGCCTCCGTATTCTGATCTGGAATGGTACAGAGAAGCCTCGGAAAGCTCGGCCAACCTACGACAATGGATTGCACGAGATAATGTGAGATTCGACTCTTGTTCACACAAATAGACTAATCAGTAAAAGTTGAGGATAAGGATGTGATCCGGTGGCTGTTCGATGCGAAACCGGCCACCACAGTGACATGAGGACACCGAGGAATGTAGTCGGAGGAGGTCGCCGGAGAGCCGGTTCAGCCGGCTGAACTGGCTGGAGAACTCACCGGCGGTAAAGCCGGTGATGCTGCCGAGGAAGAGATCAGGCTGGAACAGTGAGTTCCGGCCACCAGCAAGGGTAGCTGGTCTTGCGACCTGCTTCAGGCCACCGTGGGGGACGTCGGAGGGGCGGTGGCTCGCCAGAAAGCAGCCGGCAAGAAGCCGGAAGGCTGGCGGCCGAGAGGGAGCTCGAGAGAGAAAGAGGTGATCGAGAGAGAGAGAGAGAGAGAGAGAGAGAGAGAGAGAACCAGATCTGAAAAATGAACCCCCACCTTGATTTTTGGAGGGAAAAACACTATATACCTCTCCCCAACTTGAATTTTAGCCCTTAGATTGATCAAATGGTCTAAAATGAGTCCTTAATGATTAAGAATATTCCTTAATAGCTAAGGATTGGTGACATGGCATCATGGATGGACATGATCAATTCTAAATGAATGGCCATGATTGATTTGCTAATCCCCTAATTAATTTGCTTAATCCTTGAAGAAGGGCATTTTTGTCATTTTTGCACTCAAGAGGATGTGACTGACCTCGGTTGATCCGACCGGATTATCAATCATCAAAATTTTTGACCGGAAAATGACTAGTCTGATCGAATTAGTTCAATTTGAATTAACTGATTTAAGTCAATTAGCTCTGAATTTGGGTAATTGTATGACCGAGCTAGACTAACAAGTTTAATTGAAGTCTAATTAACCAAATTGAGTCCCAATTCTTCAAATTGAATATTAGTCTAGAGTGGGTCAAGTTGAATTGCACTATTTAGACCAATTACTCTTAGACTTCCTAATCATTGGATCACCAAATTGATCAAATTGACCCAAATTCATGTGATTCTTCCAAAATTGATTTTGAATTTGGATTTCATATAAGAAATTAAGCTCATTCATGCTTCAATTGCACACATCATGAAGAATCGATCAAAATCACTGATTAGAGCTAAAATTGGGGGTTTTTGCGTTTGGCTTGGAATCGCAAAATTGGTTCAAAAATTGGATATAAAATGACCTCTAGATCAAATGTCGTGAATGAAACTAACCTAAAAAATGACTAGAAATGAAGTAATTTCATTTTTGGCCGATTTGAATCAACTTCCGCAATTTGGGAAAAAGTTGATTTTAAATCGATTTTTGTAAAATTTCTAATGCCAAAAGTAAATTGAATGTAAAATAGGATGATTTTTTGGATTTTTCAATTTTTCAATTTTTTTGGTCAAAGGTTTGACCAAAAGTCAAACCCTAGTTGACTTTTCACTAGGAGCTTGATTTTATGATCAAATCTTTGAATTTTTCTAAAATTTCTACTTCTAAAGTGAAATTGGACTTGAAAGGAATCTTTTTATGCAAAAAGCCCCAATTTGACCTGGGGTTGACTTTTGGTCAAAGGGTTGACCAAAAAGTCAACGCCAAAGTCAACCATTTGACTTTTCAGGTTTTTGCATAAAATGAATAGAAAATCGCTTACAAAAGCTAAGCCAACAGACGGAATTAAAAAACGACACTTTTTGCTCAAGAAACAGGCTCCGTTAAGATCGGAAACCATAATCTCGAATTTTTTATTTTTAATGACGCATCGGCTAAAATTAGGTGTCAACAACATATGATAGGTCAAGCAGCCATGCGGCTCGGTTGGCTGGTAAGCTAGCTAGTCAGCGATGGCGACGATGAGCGGTGGCTAGGCAACAGCGACGGTGGTGGCGACGGGCTCAACTAGGCGAACAGTGAGCAGGCGGTCGGCAAGCTGGCGAGCGACGACGATGGTGAGCAGTGGTTAAGCTGCGAGATGGGCGGCGATGGTGATGGGCTCGGCTAGGTGAGCCGCAAGGAGGCGGTTGGGATGAACGGTAGTCGGGCAAAAGGGGAGCAAGGGCAGCGGTGAAGGGGAAAGGAGGAAGAAGGAGGAAGAAGAAGAAAGAAAAAAGGAAAAGAAGAAGAAAAAAAAAGGAGGAGACAGAGAGAGAGAGAGAGAGAGGGAGGGGACATGTGCATGCGGCAGAGGGAGGGAGAGAGAGAGAGAGAGAGAAAGTCAACTCCATCGAGTGCGATCCAACAGCCCACGTTCAAACTCGATTTCAATTCGACGATCCACAAAAAACTCTAATTTATAAATTACGAAAAAGGGCAAACAATACTAACTAAAATACACTAAGAGGAAGATCTATTAGTCAAAATCTGCACTCGGTCCAAATTTCACTTTTCACCAATTTCGGGTAATATCGACGCTAGCCACAATAATATCAACACTGTCCAATTAAATTCATCACGAAACTTCGAGAAATTCGACATCGAAGTTCGGGCTCTAACAATGGCCAAATTCGATCGAATGAGATTTTAGCGAAATCTTAAATTTTAAAATAACTCGAGAGTGATCAGTTTTGGACGGGATTTAACTATAAGCGCATTGACAAAATGCACTTTTTATAAAATCCCAAAAATGAGTCGAAATTCGAAATGTCAGAAAATGTCTTCATGACATCAATGTTTTACGATGTGCATAAGATTGTCAATCTCTAGCAGGACTTGACACAAGAGTATGACTTGGTGGTGCTACCAATGAGACAAATGAAATGATATATAGGAGCACGTTTAAAACCCAAAAAAAGAATTACATGTATGATTCACCAAAAGTTCTCTTTGTGAAATACGTTGGGATGGCAAGTTCAAGTAAGACAGGACATCAAATATTTTATTGTCACCCATTTAAATAAATCCTTAAATCAAGGAAAAAAAGTCTCTCCTCATAAAGCCGATGTTCTCAATTCTATGCACTTGCGTCAGCTCTTCGACAAGAAATAATATCCTATTGTCTTTTTTTAGCTAACTAACCATTTAATGACATAAAAACAACTATAAATATTTGACTCTAAATGCACGTTGTCACGACCTACCTCTTGAGGGCTGAACTCGGGAAGTGGGTTTCGAGGTAAGTGCTTACAGTTCAAATGACACATCATAAAAGACGACTTACAGAAGTATTGATCTTTTGTTCATCCATAAGGTTCATTAATCATGAACGTGGATTCTCCTTCAATCCATACCTCGTGTGATAGTAGGTTGATTTTATCTTCTTTAACAAATAGGAGTCGTCACTAGCCTATGTCGAGGGTCGGCTGGAATACCCAACCAAAATGTGGGAGTTTCATTCCGGTTTCTACGAAAACCATAGATCATGGATTCAAGGATTAGCTTATGTTAATGTTTCCACTAACGCCCTTTCAGTACCGCTAAACTTATTTGGTTGTTATCTAAGTTGTCATGCATTTGGTTTTACCATTTTCATGTCAAAGTCTTAGTCAACTAGGTGATCATGCATTTTGTTTTTGTGTTTTCCATTTAGAATTCTAGACTAGTCCTATCTTAGTCTAGAAAAGGAAAAAAACAAGCAATTGTATTGAAAAACGGTGCGTAAAGTAAACACCCAATGTATTGAAATGACAAACTATTCTAAATGCAAGAAAAGAAAACTGGCAACTCATTGGATCTTTATTACAACATGAATAGAAAGACCCGAGACTTGATTGGGTATGGAATGGAGTACAAAGATGAGACCGGATTGGACATTGGTCTTATATCGCCATCTTCACGTCTTGTGGTCACTTCCTCCATGGACCGCCTTACGGGTGTCGGTATTGCATTCATACCATACATTCTAGTAGCATTCAAACAAGGCAAAGCATAAACATTCAAGCATCAATTCGAAAACGAGCCTTGGGTTGGCTTTTACTTTACATGCATTCCAATCACCCCACCACTTGATCAATTAATATTGATTTATTAATGGTTAATAATAATGAGCCACCATTTGCATTCACAAAATGATGACTCATATCGGTTAACTCCTAAAGTTGGGCTTAAGAGATCACCATGGGCTATCCACCGATCATGCATTGGGCTTAGATATACATTTAACAATCACATGTATAACAATGAATAAAGCATGCATTTAGGGCCACGGGCCTTGTTTCTCAATCAATCAAATAATGGGAAGTGGGCCTCCTAAGAAAAACCGAAGTTGTGCAATCTAACGCTTCTAGGAAAGCTCTATTCGAGACCAAATGTAAATGTCCAGGCCTTCATTTCTATAATGAAGAAGGCTTTGAAGGTTGATAATGTGGTGTGCGACCCTATGGAATTAGATCCGTTTTCCTTCACATTCAGTTCGGACACCAACAAGCATAAAATTCTAGATGCTAGCCAGTGCTCATTTTCAAGCAATCTACTTATCCTCCAACAACTGAATCCAAAGGTTCCTATTCATCGCCATGATTTCTCACGTTGTGCCTTTTGGGTCCAAATAATTGGCCTGCCTTTAGCTATGATTACTGAGAATGTGCTAGGTCAATTAGGCACAAATATGGGCGAAGTGATGGATGTCAAAATGGAGGCAAGAGGGGGCAGACCCTGTAAAGTGGGGAAGAGTGCGTGTTCTATTAGAATTATCGACCCTATTAAAGCCTGGGATGGTGGTAAATACTGAAGATGACCAGCTGTGGGTAGACTTCAAATATGATCGACTCCCTCACGTTTGCTACTCGTGCGAAAGAATCAGACATTACACTACCAGTTGCGAGATTGTGCTCTACAAAGAACCTGGACCAGGGGAGGCTAAATCAAGCAACTTGGGCTATTGGCTAAAAGCGGAAGCAAGGGTGGCTATCCCTTATTGGAGGGTGTACCACGGCAATGATTTTCATGTGTTAGAAGAGGAAGAAATAGTACCAGAAACACTGACTCAGGTTAGCACTAGGGAAGAAGTAATTGAAACTCAACAAATACCAATGGAGATACAGCAACAGGAGAGGGGAAAGAGGAAAGAAAAAGAAGTCATGGATGTATAGCCTTTGTCAAGGGGGAAACGACACATAGAAACGCAACTATTGCTCCTAGATACACCATGGACTGAATCCATGTCTAAATCACACACTAAGTGTTCAAGGAAGAAATCTAAAAGTCCTGCAACAAAAATGACGAGGCGCTCTAATACCTCTAAGATCTAGGGGGCTGAACCTATAGATTTGGATGAAACGCAGCTTCTCGATACCCCAATAATGGCTGAAGTTGATTAAAAAAAATGGGCATTGGTGGCTAGCCCTAATAAACTACTAGAGAATTCCCTTGTGGCTAGCGAGGGCATCCCAGCCCTTGCCCCTGCCGGCCACCAGTCATCATGGAGGCTGGCAACTGGTAGAGGGAAGAGGAAGGAAAGAAAAAAGAAAAGAAAGAAAAGAGAAGAAATAAAGAAAAGGGAAAATAAAAAAAATTAATAAAAAATTTGAAAATTTAATTTAAAATTAATTTTAAATGTCCACGTCAGCGCCGATCGTGTCATGTAAGACGGCCAATATCTATGTCAATGATTTTCGGCCTAAATTGGCCGGATGGACTGAATTAGTATCAATGTAAAAATGTTTAGAACTAAATTGATTTAATTAAAAAGTTTATGACCGAATTAGAATCAATGCAATAGGTTTACGACTTTTTTTTGTACTTTTCCCTTCTATTGTGGTAATCATCTGACTATGCGAAGCCCAAAGGAGCAATCGGTCCAAAAGAGAGACCTAAATTCGTGGTCATAAGAATGCCTCGTCTTTAAGCTCCCATAAAAAAAATGGATAGATGAAATTTCCAAGCCTTGTATTAGGTGTTCGCCAGTATTGTGGATCAAATAATTTCAAGTCCAAATGGATCTTGAATTGACATGAGAATTTAGTGACCGAAGGAACTCATAACTGATGTTCTGCAATTCAGGGTTGCCATTTCCAAGTACGTCATTTGAAAAGGGCTTTATTAATGAAGGCTTGAAAGAGTAATTGTATACCTGGCTTGTGTTTTGTGGACTTTGTTCACTAGACTTCGCTTGCATGAACAAGTTGAAGAGGAAGTTCCGACCGACATTCTTTTGGATGTTGGAATGGACGATAGTGATCTAAATACACTTGTAGCTTACGACCTTGTAAAATCTAGATACAATATTCATCGACGCTGTTGACGTAAGCAACGATCTCACTTTTTTTTTCTTTCAATGATTTTACAAAAAGAAAGAGTGATACATGGGTAACTTTTCAATATACTTACTTTAGAAACATTAAGGATCCCGTATATATGCTTACTTTAGAAGAATGCTAACATTGTATGGTAATTTTTATTATCCCTTATTCCTCATAAACTAGGATTATGCCAAAGGTCCTTATCAACTTAATTACAGAGAGAACATCCTTCATGACTTTAATTAATTATAACAATTTTATTTGGTTAGAAATTAGTCATTATCTTGTCATATAGTCATAACAAATGTACAACACAACAAATATACAAATTGAGGAGTAATTTGACATTCTAGTCTAAGAATAATGGTTGGCAAATAAATTAAACTACTTCAATTTTTCTTATGAATTGACCCTTCTTTTTTCACTCAAAGTGATGATTATGAGGGGCTTTCTGTCAACAAATCTACGAGAGTTTGAAAGATAATACATGAAAAGTCGAAGACTTATTTTCAACTAATGGTCAACATTATTTAGATATAAGGGTCTACAGTAAGCCAAGTCTTATATGTCAATAAGTGACCATTATCGAAAATTGCTATTTAATATGGATACCAATAACACGGCCATTGTATGTTTTGGAGCTATTTTAACTTGTATAATATTTTGAAAATTATACTTCGATATTTTTTTCCCGTTCAACTAGCTAGTTATAATACAATAAATCAAAATATTTGAATAGAATAAGTTATAGGTTGTGTTGACATTACTTTCTTCATTGAGAAGATATGTCTTTAGCTTGTGCTACTTTTATTTAGGTTTATATGTTTTGTTTATTTTAAGTTTAGTCTGAAATTTAAAGTTAATAAAGATAGAAATTTCCAATTGCTTAAGGCATTAGAAAAATAATATCAAACAATGTCAATTTATGACATGATTCGAAGTCTCAATATATAGTAAATTGGAAAATTTACCAGCTAAGTAGTTGAATCAAAAGGCAGGAATGATTAGGTAATATTTGTTGCTTGCGAAACTCAAAGCAAAAAGGAGAAAAAGAGAAAGGTGTAGAGCCCTCGCAAAAAGAAGCACAATCAACTGTTTGCATTTGATAATACTTGTTGCTTATCTAGGGAATGATTCCGAATTTTTTAAGTTACTTTCCTTTCGAGTTTTGCCATTCAAACGTGTATAATTATTTGACCTTTTAATACTAAATCGTTAAATCGCAAGTACTAAATCTCAACCATTTATTATCAAATTTTCCAACAAAAAGTTGTTGGTCGCTTTCTCCGTGGGGGAAGAACAGCATTAGTGCCAAAAGTTGTGTACGGAGACCACTTTGGTGCAAAAAGTTTCAATCGGATCACTTAAGTGCTAAAAGTTGTAAAAAACGATCACTTAAGTGTCACTTCGCCGGAAATCCGATGTGGTATTTTTTTATTAATTTGTCAAGCTGATGTGGCTCGTCGGAGACTGATGTGGCATTTCTTTTCTTTTTTTTTTCTTTTCTTTCTTCTTATTTCCGATGGCCGGCGTCCGGCCACCGGCCACTAGCCATGGCCGGCCTCGCCAGGTGTCGCCTTTCTCCGGGCGAGGCCGCCGTGGCCTCGGCGAGGGCCAGCCTCGCCCGGATTTGGCTAGGCGAGCCCTTGTCGGGGCTCGCCTTGCCCAGGAGAGGGTCGAGGTCGCCTGAGCAGGGCGGGCCCCGGCGAGGGCTCGCCTCGCCAGATCCGATGAGGCCAGCCCTCGCCAAGGCCATAGCTGCCTCGCTGGGACTCACCTTTCACCCGACAAGGAAGCCATGGCCTCAGCGAGGGCCGGCCTCGCCGGATTTGGCGAGGCGAGCCCTCGCCGGGGCTCGCCCTGCCCAGGCGACCTCGACCCTCGCCTGGGTAGGGCTTGCCTCGGCGAGGGCTCGCCTCGCCAGATTCAGGCGAGGCCGGCCCTCGCAAAGGCCACGGCCACCTCACCGGGCTCGCCCAGAGGAAGGCGACACCAGGCGAGGCCAGCCATGGCCGATGGCTGGCCTTCGGCCACCGGCCATGGTAGAAGAAGAATAAGATAGAAATAAAAAAAGAAAAGAAAAAAAGAAAAGAAAGAAAAAAATCAGAAAAAAATATTTAAAAAATTGAATTATACACATGGAAATGCCATGTGTCATTAAAATTTAAATATGAAAGCCACGTATTAAATTTGATCGAAAATTTTTCGCCGTTGGCTCTTAAGTGATCGTTTTTTCTCCGATTTGGCACTTAAGTGATCGCTGGCATAAACTTTTGGCACTTAAATGATCCAAATGAAACTTTTGACACCAAAGTGGCCTCCGTACACAACTTTTGGCACCAATGTTGTTCTTCCCCGCTTTCTCTCCATTGATTGCTCTTCATAGCTCGCTCTGTCCATCCCCAAAGAAGGCCTCTCTCACCAGCCAAAAAGTCTCATTCTCATACCTGAGTAGAGCTTCTGATGACGTGTCAAACTCGTATCTTTGACAATTGCTATTGCATGCTCTAGAACTTATGTAGATTAAATTCGTGTGATCTTCAGATTTGCTATATAATTATGTATAAACATGTTAATTTGTGTCAGAAATTGCTGGTCTAAGTGAGCTTGGATGACAACTTTGTTGTGCTACCTATGCCTATAAAAATAGATCGAAATTTCTAAAAATAAAAGGAAAAGTTTCTCGAATCCAATTACACAAATTGCTAGAGCTAAAGGACTAAAAAGTGCACTTGACTCTTCAGATTTCATCTCTATACGACTTCAATCAATATAGATAGAATGTAGAAAAGGGATGGATGATGCCACACATGATACAAACTTAACAAGCCACAACATTAAAAACATGACCCTAAATAAGGAAATCCACATACACCAATATAAAAATAAAATTTGATACTGTGAAGAAACTAATTTTCATCCACATTCTTCGTTTGTAATTCTTTTGTTATATGCATGCAGCTAAATTTTGAGTTTGAACTTTCAAGCTGCATTTTCTTTGTTCATTTGACATATATTTAATTTGGCATTTTTCTCAAAGTTATTTTTCACGAAATAAATGAAGCCTTAGTTATATCCGTTTTCAATTTTTAGAGAAAATCCTTGGAATTAGCCTATTATTATATTGTTTTGCTACGTCCTCTCTCTCTTCTCAGCTCTCTTTTGCGTCTTCTCCCCATTTCTCTCTTCCTTTTTTTCAAAAACCTCCCAATAAACCTCACCTCTCTCTCTCTCCTCTGTCTCGCAAAATCAAACGGCGGTTCTGATCCTCTGCTCCTCCCTTCGCTTAAACTTCTCCGATTTTAATTTGCGGTGTGTAAAAGAAGGTCTGCACCATCTCCGAATTCCGTACATTGCACATGATCATACAAATCTACCTCTCCGTCTTCATTTTCATCTCCTCCTGCCGAAAAGAAAAGCTCTCTCTCTCTTTCATTTTCAGCTCGCAAAAACCTCATTTTCTCGTGTTTTGCTCTTCGGAATCTTTTCAATCCTGTAGAGCTTCCCTTGTTTGTGAACTGAACAATTCGTGCGTTGTAAGTTCCTATACTTTTTGTATCTTGAGTCGCAATGAGCCGTGGCTCGGAAAACAATTTCACTTCCCCCATCAGCAACAACATCCGGAATCACTCCATGTCGAAGCTCATCGCTTCCTTGCAATTGGTCTTCAGGCGTGTGTCCTTCGAGGAGGTCCATAAGGTTCTAGAAGCGATGTAGAGGAGGTGAGACCATGAGGTCGAGCACCTGAGGAGTGAGAATGAGTCGCTTAAGAATGAGTTTGAGCATCTGAATTCAGAAAAAATACATCTCAAGGACGAACTACGAAAACATAGGACGAGTGGAGATGAATGTGTGGTGGGGTGGCCGAGAGACTAGGAACTGCTGAGGATGTATATGATGTAATTATGGAGAGAGTGCGGAGAGGAGGATGGGACGAGTTTGAAGGAGATATTGGATGAGCTAAGAAGGAGGATTGATGAATTGGAGAGTGAGAAGAGGGAATTGGAGAGTTGGCTTTGGGTTTGGGGAAAGAAATACAAGGATTTGGACCGGAGGATCTTGTGGCTGGAAAGAGACGCTTCAATGTGAAACGCAGAAAGATGTTCTCAGTTCTGCTCGGTTTATTATTTAATCTCTGTACTCGCTATTTCCAATTAAACTGATGGAAATTGCACGAGCTGGATCAGCTTTCCTGGGTTTAAGCAGCCCCCTAGATGAATATTGATGTCATTAGTCAATCTGGAAGAATGTTGATCTCTACTACATAGTACGGATTTGCATATGTACTTTTCAAGTTCAATAGGAGTTGGACTTCTGTTCGGAAAGGTGGATCTTAGGGATTGTTGTGGTGTACCCCATTACTTTTCTAGATTGTGATGTTCGACTGTCTCCCTTTTAAGCCCAAAAAAAATTATAAAAAGTAAGAATGAACAGCATAAAAGTCTTATTATAGAAAGTTGGAGCTGGTTAAGTAATTTCAAGTTCAAATGGATTTTAAATTGACATGGATCAAGTGCCGATGAAAATATTTGTTCAGACAACTGAGTGACTTGGCAATTAGCATTTCAGCAAATAGAGTTACAGACCACGGTTTCTTACTTTATGAGAGTTTACTTTTAGCTGAGGCCAAAGGAACTCATAACTAGTATTCCACAATTTTTTTTTGTTGATAAAAACAGAAATTTCATTACCTCAAAGAAAGTCCATTCACATCGCAAGATAAGATATCCAATAAAGGTTTCAAGGGACAAGATAGCCAGTTTGAGGGAAGTTCCATCTCTCATTGGGCTTTAGCCACCCAATCCGCGAGATTATTTGCATCTTTTGGATATCGGGCTAGGTTCACAAATTTCAGTTGGGCCAGTTTAGCTTTACTCATCAATGCAGGCCCGTAGTGCCCATGGGCTTTGCTCTTCTTCCACAATACAGCCGACCAACAAAGTACAATCTAATTGTACTTGAAGTTGAACTCCACATAACTCCTTGCGTTTGCTTCTCTCTTCGACAAAGCATAGACTGGTCAGTAAAACTAGGGTTTCAGCCGCTTCGACCGATTCAACTAAGATAGAGCTCGAGAAGCCATCCACCAACATGCCTTTGTAATCTCGAATAACAGCTACTACGGCTGCTTCCGCGAAGTTCTCCGATTTGGAGAAATCAATGTTGAGTACTAGAGATCCGTCCTCTGACAGCTGCCATGAAGAAGGTAAGCTTTTCCTTTTCTTAAGTGCACTTTCCGCCCTTGGATTCCATCTCAAAAAACTGGCTTGCTCTACAATTGCAAGTTTCAACATTTTGCTCGGGTTTGGCCAATGGTAGCTAAAAACAAACCCATTTCGTGCCCTCAAAATTGACCACAGGATGCTAGCCATTTCCTCATGCGAGACTTGGTATATATTAGCTTCAAAGCATTTCAATTTTAAAATTCTGAATTTCGACCCACTTAGGATCTATGAAATGCATGATTTCATTAATGCACTTGTAGTATATCTCACCCAGAACTGATCATTCTTGGTATACTAACCATTAGGGAAAGGCTAATTAGGGAATTAGATTTGCGCGACCAAAGAACTTGATCATGAACTGACTTTCGACCATAAGGATTGTCAAGGTGATATTTTGGGTCAGTATAGACCGATCCAAAGATGGTAACTAATCGATTTACTAATATCATATAGGGATATGTGCACTATAAGTCCTTAAACTTGTCACAAAAGTGCAATTAAATCCTAAAACTTTAAAAAAGTGCAAACAAGTCTTAAAACTTGTTGCAAAAGTATACTTGAGTCCTAAAACTTTAAAAAAGCGCAAACAAGTCTTAAAACTTTCAAAAAGTATAATAAGTGGAATGACTTGATTGAATCAATTTGATAAGTTTTAGGACTTGTTTGCACTTTTGTGACAAGTTTTAAGACTTGTTTGTACTTTTTTAAAGTTTTAGGACTCAAGTGCACTTTTGTGACAAGTTTTAGGACTTGTTTGTACCTTTTTAAAGTTTTAGGACTCAATTGCACTTTCATGACAAGTTTTAGGACTTTGAATGCACTTATCCCTATCATATAATTGGAACGCAGTTGATTCTGTCTTACCATACTATGATATTGGCGAACGACCCTAAACTTATTTCATACGATTGCATTCTTAGGAACTAATGATTGATCATTGCAATTACATAACAATCGAGATCACCGTGGTTCAAGTCTATTTAAACGTGACTCAATTGAGTATCGACTACGGGTTGCATATACGAATTTTTCCTAAAGCTACTCGTTAGTTTGAGATACACTCAAGTCGTGTTGATTTGGATTTAGCCATTAATTAGAGACTTTGGGTATCGAAAATTTCAAAAGTCATGACAATTAATTGGACGACTCTAGTATTAGCGTGGCTAGCTTTGGATTTGTTCAGATTCGTCAAAAAATCGAAATTTTGACTGAAAGTGGAAAATGACCGTTTTGCCCCTAGGACTTTATGAAGGCTAAGTATAAAAGTGGAAAGGCATATTGAACATTTCACCCCCACTTTAGAAGCCACAATTTTGGACAATTTTTCCCCTACCCTTTTTGTTTAATTCCCATATTACCTTTGGATAATTTTGGTGAGAGTTGATCTTGGTTGTCGATTTTAAGATAAGATTGAATTGTGGCCGTTGGATGGAAAGTTGAGAGGAAGGCGAGATGGTAATTTTACTTAGGGTGGACTTTGACTAGCTTTTTATTTCTTTTTCTCTTTTTCTCTCTCTCCTCGTCACTTCTCACGCCTCCCTCTCTCTCCCTCTCTTCTTGGCCGAGCCACCTTCACCCTCTCCTTGCTGTGCTTGTGGCCAGCCGACCATGCCAACCACCGCCACCATCCACCCGTCACCGCTGCCGTTTCGTTGTGGCTGCCGTGAGCCGCCGGTGCTGTTCTTTGTTTGGAGTTGCCGCCGCAGCTATTTTCTTCTCGTTCAGCCATTTTTGAGTGCTTGAACTTGTGTGGGACCTCGTGTAAGTGATATCCCAAACCCCGCTTAGGATAATGGGTAAATTCGGGTTAGTTTGGGCGCGATTTGATGAAATTTTGGGGTTGTTCAAAGGTAATTTAGCGGATTGAGTTGGCTATGAGTTTGGGTGAAATTGTGATATTTTAGAGGTTAAATCGAGCTTAGAATATGTTGATTTGATCATTGGATTGATTAGACATGACTGTAATGAGCAAAGCATGGAAAATGAGCTCAAAGGTGATGTTTTGGTGATTTACGTGGCGGAGCTGAATTGATGTGCTTAGCGTGGTTAGATTGAATGCGTGAATATGTGTGAAATGCAATATGTAGTGAATCAGGGTTGATGGCGTAAGTGCGACCATTCTTGACTAATGAAATATGGTGTAAAATGCGAAAATTGTGTTAATTGTGCTCATGCAAGCTGAAGTTGTGAAATTGTGAGTTAATGTGGCTCATTGGTAGCTTGAATATCTTGAGTGACGTGTGCAAATTGGTTCAATGAGATTGATATGTGATCGTGTGCTTGCTGTGTCGCATGAATATAAAACACCTTGAGGCGTTTTTACGCGGGGTCCAGATAATAAATGAAAAATGTGTGTACATGTGATCACCTAATCCCTAAGGTGTGTTTACGTGGGGAATGGAATCTGTTCTGAGGCGTGTTACGCGGGACGTTGCCTAGTTTTACCGGAAGACTATCAACCAAAGGCGTTTTTATGTGGGTTATGTAGTAGACCCAAGGAGTGTTGACGCGGGTCAAGATTGATTGATCATTTTTGAGCCTGAAGTGTGTTTACGCAGGCTGTGGAAGGATTGGACCTGAGGTGTGTTTACGCGGATCAGAAATGAGTTGGACACGCGTGCTCGATTGTGATGGTAAATGCGATATATGTATTGATAATTGAAAGTAATCAAATTGTTATACGAACTTTGGTACGGATATGGATTGATTGGTATTGATAAGTGCTTTATTATGTCGATTTCTAAAAGTTATGTTTGAAATCGCATGTAAGGTTTCATGTGTATCAAGGAGAGATGTTTGTGCCTGCGATTTTATGGCATGCCGATTTTATGATTTGAGTGTTTGAACTAGTCCGGAAGTACGTGTTAACCTAGATAGGGTCGAAGGTTTTCGCTTGCTAAGAAGTGTTCTCATGGTTTTATTTAAAACCATTTCAGACCCCAGACTTGGACCATGAACAATCCGCCGCCGCAGCGTTTTGGTGTACCGATACAATTATACCACGCGTCGGTAGAGTATTCTATAGATGAGCAGTATACTTGGATTAAACACACTAGTGTGGTTCGGGTAGACATAGGTGTTCGAGAGTGGCAGTCTCATGATTACACTACTTAGACCTTCCTAGATGGATTAGATGAGTTTGGGTCAGTTCGAGGTTTCGATGCCCCCTTTGATGCAGTTGGGGATTAGGATCCAGTGGCCATTCCTCCCCCTGATGGTGAGGTGACTAGCATGGGTATTGGTTATGAGCAGTCGATCCCTTCACTTACACTCGCAGAGTTCGCATCTATTGAGGTCGATCCTCAGCCAAAGCCAGGAGTGCCGTATCAAGAGCTGATTTCGATGGATTTAGCCTTAGATGAAGAGCCCATGGAACTAGAGTTCGAAGAGGAGCCCAAGGAAGAAACGGAGGAGGAGCCTGAAGAAGAGGAGCCAATTAAGGTCCCATTGGAGTCAGGAGATGAAGATAACCTAATTGAGATTGATGTTGAGTCTGAGTCCTCGGAGTATCAGACTGACTCTGATGAGACTAACTTTGAGTGGACCCCTCTAGGGTTAGTTAGGGTGTGCATGGAATGCATTCCGGAATAAAAATTCTGTTCTAGAATGCATTCCGAAACAGAATGGCGTTTGTTAAAATTTTCAAAATGTATTCTAGAGCGATTTTTGAATTCTGGAATAAAAATGCATTTGTTAAAAATATTTGATTTCGGAATGCATTCTTGATTCTAGAATGAGTTTTTGACAAGAAAAAAGAGAAGTTACTTTATGTAGCTTCTTGATTCCGGAATGCATTCTCCCTATTTTCTCATAATTTTTTTTTCAGAAAATGCATAAAAATTGAAAAATTCTAGAAATATTCATAAAAATTTCTATAAAATAAAAAAGTCAAATTTCAGGAAAATATGAAATTTGGTGAATTTTTTTAAAATAAAAAAATAAAAAAATTCAAAACTTCACAGAATAACTTAAAACACATATGGTCATCCACTTTGAGTGAAATTTAAATTTTTTGAAGTGTCCAAAAATATCAAAAATTTTCAAAACTTCACAAAATGGCTTAAAATATCTATGGCCACCTATTTTGAGTGAAATTTAAATTTTTTGAGGTGCCCAAAAAAAGAAAAATAATAAAATAATAAAAATTTTCAAAACTTCACAAAATGACTTAAAATATTTGTGGCCACCCACTTTGAGTGAAATTTAAATATTTTGAGGTGCCCAAAAAATAAAAAAATAAAAAAATAAAAAAATTTACAAAATGGCTTAAAATACCTGTGGCCACCTACTTAAGTGAAATTTAAATTTTTTAGGTGCCCCAAAAAAATTAAAAAATGAAAAATTTCGAAACTTTACAGAATGGCTTATAATAACTGTGGCCAGCCACTTTGAGTAAAATTTAAATTTTTTTAAGTGAAAAAAAAAATCAACAAATCAAAACAGATTTCTATTCTAGAAATCAATTTCTAGAGCAGATTAGTCATGTTTTACCAAATAGATTTCTCTTCCAGAAATCAATTTCTAATAAGAATTTGATTTCTGGAGCAGAATAATTACTATTCACACCCTTAGAAGCTAGGCATTGGACCCACTTTTTTTTAGAGACACCCTTTTTGGTGTAACTGTTAGTCTACACGAAGCCGCTAGTCCATTTTGATATCCGCGGTTGTCAGTGCAAAGGCTTGATGGTTGCAATGGTTTATATTCAATATTGTAAATATAGTGGGTGAAATGAAGTGGTTGGTTGTTTGGTTAATTATCCCTCCCTGTTACCCTTCTTGATCATTGTTCGGTTGTGTGCGTTATCGTTTCCGCCATGTTCGAACTTTGATGTGTTGGTTTGGGTTGGTGACGTTCCTGGGACATCATACTAGTTCGACCGATTTAGGGCTATCGCGTGCTTATTAGGATTCAGGGTGTCACATCCCTATTGATTTGGTATCAGAGCAAGGTCAGCTCGATCCAAGTTGATTGAAGCCTGGAGTGGTAAGAAGTGATGACCTTAGAATAGATAACTAGGGAGACCATAGTGAGTCGTAGGTGTGTCTAGCGTTACGCATATCTCCACATTGTTTGTTATGATTGATGGGCAAATTGAGTGCTATAACGATTGAAATGCAAGTATGTCTGGACTTGAGGTAAGTACACGAAACCTATTAATCGCGACCTCATGTTGTAATGATTGATTGCCTGCTAAGTAAAAAATTATTATGATTCATTGCCTAGGACTAGACTGGTATAATTAGTCTAGGTCGCTAATTCCTAAGTGGAATTATAGCAGGTAGGGGAGTGATAGAAATCCGTGAAAATAAGCAGACAAGGAAGGGGAGTAGGAAGGAGTTTAGGAAGGGGAACAAGAGGTTGATTAGGTGCACGAGCTAGAGTTATGGAAGATCCTAGAGTAGAAGGAATTTTAAGGGCACTTTGAGGACGTTAAGACTTTGATGGGTAGGCAGACTTGGGAGCAAGCTGCCAATATAGCTTAGGCTACTGAGATTGTTGCAATTGCTATTGCTGCCAATAATAGGAATCAGGGGCAAGACCAAGGATAAATGAATGTGAATAGACAGATGCACTAGTTAGTTGAAACCCACCCCTAAAGTTCGATGGCAAAGGTGATCCCGAGGCAGTATCCCTTTGGGTGGAAGAACTAGAAAGGCTTTTGAGGTTTTGGGATGTATGGATGAGGAGAAAGTGACTTTAGTGGTATATCAATTACAAGGAAATGCAATTCTAGCAAAAAAAATTACAAGGAAATGCGAATGATTGGTGGAAGGCCACCAGGAGTCGAGTGTTCCCTATAGGTGTCATTCAGACTTGGGTTGTATTTGTGGAAGCTTTCAATGGCAAGTATTTTTCAAAGAGTGCCCAGAAAAGAAAATTGGCTAAGTTTATGAGGCTTCGTTAGGAACAGATGTTAGTAGATCAGTACGAAGCAGAATTTGCTAGACTAACTAAGTTTGCCCCAAGAATGGTAGAAGATTCGTGGGATAAGGCGCAAAGGTTCCGAGATGGATTGAAACCAGATTTCCGTAGTCAAATGGTATCTTTGAATTTGAAGGATTTTAATGAGATTTATGAGTGGGCCCAGGCGATTGAACGTGACTTAGCAGATATAGCCACTGTTTTTGGATCGCGGTATGCCCCGGCTAAGGATAACTGTTAGTTCGGGAAGAGACCGATGTTAGGAAATCAGCGTTTTATCCCTCCCGTTAAAGAAGAACATCGAAAATCCAAATTGCTATCAGAATAGGCCAGCAGTACAAGGACGAGTATATGTAATGGCAAGAAGAGAAGTTGAGGACGCGCCAGGCGTGGTCAAAGGTACCGTCTCTCTCTATGATCATACTGTGTATGCTTTGTTTGATTCAGGGGCGTCACACTCGTTTGTGTCTAAGCAATTTGTTAGATTGATGGGGATAGAACCGACACCGCCTGATGTTGTGTTGTATATTGCTACACTGTTGAATGGTAAAGTGCTAGTTTCTCTAGGATGTTCGAATTGTAAAATTGTGATTGGTGATGTAGAAGAAAGAATAGATTTGGTTGTTCTACCTATATTTGATTTCGATGTGATTGTTAGTATGGATTGGTTGTCTAAGCAGAGGGTCGTAATAGATTGTAATAGCATGGTGATCCAATTTAATCCAGTTAGACATCCTAAATTCAAATTTGTGGGAAATCAAGGAGGAACCTCGATTCCCTGGATTTCATCACTGGAAGTGACTAAGTTGTTAGACAAACGGTGCGAAGGGTTTTTAGCGGTAGTAATTAATTCGACAATTGAGGAACCAAGGCTAGAGGATATAGCCATGGTGCGCAATTTTCCCGATGTCTTTCCTCAGGAATTACCGAGATTACCACCTAAAAGAGAAGTAGAGTTTGTAATCGAGTTGGCATCTAGGATAAAGCCAATCTCGAAAGCACCCTATAGGATGTCACTGTCTGAATTAAAGGAATTGAAGGTTCAGATGCAAGAATTGTTAGATAAAGGTTTCATTTGTCCAAGTGCATCTCCATGGGGAGCGCCAGTGTTATGTGTAAGAAAGAAGGATGGGTCATTGAGGTTGTGTATCGAATACAGACAGCTGAATCAAGTGACTATTAAGAATAAATATCCACTGTCAATAATTGACGATTTGTTTGATCAGTTACAAGAGGCATAAATATTCTCCAAGATTGATTTAAGGAGTAGGTATCATCGGAGGACATATCGAAAATGGCATTTAGGACAAGGTATGGGTACTATGAGTTCACGGTAATGCCGTTTGGGCTAACTAATGCCCATGTTGCCTTTATAGACTTAATGAACCGTGTGTTTAAAGAGTCCTTGGATCAATTTGTTATAGTTTTTATAGATGATATATTGATGTACTCGAAGAGCCCAGAGGAGCATGAATTCTATCTAAGTAAAGTTCTGCAGACTTTAAGGGAACACACACTTTACGCTAAGTTTAGTAAGTGCGAGTTCTGGCTTAATCGAGTGGCGTTCCTTGGACATGTGATTTCTAGGAATGGAATCTCAGTAGATCCGACAAAGATTGAAGCCATGGTAAAGTAGCCAAGACTGACAACGGTAACAGAGGTCCATAGTTTCTTCGGGTTGGTAAAGTATTATCGACATTTTGTGAAAGGGCTTTCAGCTATTGCAATACTACTGACACATTTGCTAAAGAAGGAAACAAAGTTTAAATGGAATGACAAGTGTCAAAGGAGCTTCCAGGAGCTAAAGCATCGATTGACGATCGCACCAGTATTGACTATCCCGTCAGGATCTGGAGGTTTTGAGATTTATAGTGATGCGTCGTTAAAAAGGATTAGAATACATGCTTATGCAACATGGTCGAGTAATAGCATACACATCAAGGCAATTGAGGCCTCATGAGTTAAATTACTCGACGCATGATTTGGAATTGGCCGCAATCATTTTTGCCCTTAAGATCTGGAGACATTACTTGTGCGGAGAAAGATTTTGAATCTATACAGATCATCAGAGTCTCAAATATTTATTTTCTTCGAAAGAGTTAAACATGAGACAGTGTCATTGGAGGGAATTGCTTAAGGACTATGGTTGTGATATTTTATACCATCTCGTAAAAGTTGATCGTGTAGTGGATGCATTAAGTCGAAAGTCGAGCATCGCGCACATGTTGATCAAGGAATGGACTTTATTTGTTACGTCTGGAACCCTAACAGGCTCGCGACACTCCTTCGACGGCAGTATTGAACGTGACGTCCCAGGATGCGTCGCCAACTCATACGAAACATGCAAAGACATATGCAAGTGGAAGCGAAATTTAAGCAACCCTGATGATAGTTAATGACAAGGGATAGTAAATGCACTAATCAATAAATGCATTTCCATTGCATGCCATAACTTACAGCATTCATAAATACACAATAACAACCCAGGCTACTCACTTGAAACCACATTCATCAAAAAGGGGGCAGTGGTTGCTGAGCTTAACTCCTCTATAAAAGGGGGGCACTCAAAAGACAAGGTAACTTTACCCGTCCTCGATCCCTGAGGTACCTTGGTGGCATCTCCAATTCAATTACGATAGCGGATCTGAAATTATTTACACTACGGTAATGAGAGTAAATCTCAATAAGTAGATAACCTAAACATCACCTAGGCCAATACGTACCCAGACAAGTCTAACATGTGATCTAACAGCCAACACAATCGAATCCACATAAACATACTTACGTCGCCATAAACCAAGTGTCAACTCTACATAATAGTAAATTTATATTAATGCAATAACATCTCATGTACATATCACAATCACTCGAGCACCATACACATGTACGTTCACCCAATTCCATCAAGTACAATACACATGCGTATCCATCCAACTTTCTCATGACCCAGGTCAACACCCCAAGGGTCAACCCTCTAATCAATCCGAGCTTTATTCCGCGTCAACACGCCTCAAGACCTTTCTCACGACCCAGGTTAACACCCCATAGGTCCTTTCTCACTTTTTCATGACCCGCATAAACACCCCTCAGGTTAGCACTCCAATCAATCCGGGCTTTATCCTGTGTTAACACGCCTCAAGACCTTTCTTACTACCCGGGTCAACACTTCATAGGTCCTTTCTCTCATCCCGGGTTAATACCCTACAGGTTGGTAGCCCTCCGATCGATCTAGGCTTATACAAGCAAACATACACGCCACATAATTTAATCAATTCCACGTCAATCACATATTCAAACAATGACATAATATGCTTAACCACCACTCATTCCAATCAATCTATGCGAGTATCAAATTCATTCCTTAAAGTATCACAAGTTAGCCACATTGTACAACCATCATTCTAACACATTTCAAACACCTAATTCCAAGTCATAAACTCACTATGATAGCTCACAATCCTAGTATTCAAACCGGACACAAGCAGCCCATAAACCAACACGAATCATCCACTCTCGAGCATCGAAATTCACTCATAAGTGCTGTGACAATTCAGCCACAAACGCACCCGCCATTTCATCACATTTGACTCACATTCCAAGCCATAAACTAACCAATATTAGTCCATCAAAATTGTAGTCGAACCAGCCATGCACAATCACTATTTAACCCCTAAAATCGCCACAGTTTAGTCTATGAGCTAGCCACGTTCAATCATCGATTCAGCCCCCTAACTCAGCCCTTAAACAACCACTAAACCAACACCAAATGACCCTTAAACAAGTCCAAATAATAGCCATTATACTAGGTAAGGTTTAAGAAGTTACTTACTTAGGTTTGGCTTGGGGAAAATCGGCAAGGGGTCCAAAATGGTTTGGGAGAACAGTGGCAGCTTGGCTCGAGCGAGGGCGTAACGGACACGGTGGCCAGCAAAGTGCTCGACCATGGTCGAGGCGCTCGGCACGATGCTCGGCCACGGCTGGGCACTTGGCCCGGTGAGCTGGGCAACTCGGCTACGGCCTAGATAGCTGCCTGGGTTGTCCGACCATTGCTAGGGTAGCGGCTGGGCGTGCAGGCAACGGGCTTGGCCATGGCTGGGTTGCTCGGCTGGCAAGTTGGGGCTCGCAATCAGATGGTGATGGCAATAGCGGGCTCAGCCAGGCAAGCAGGAGAGCGGCCGGCGAGCTAGCTGCACGGCGGCGATAGTGGTGATGGGGACGGGCAACCGAATCGGAGGATGGGCGATAAGGGGAGTCGGAACACTGGTGGCGAGATGGCCGTACGGTAGCGTCATAGGCAGTTAGGCGAGGTTAGACGGCTAGATGGTGGCTAGGGCGGATGGTGCGGTGGCTCGACCGATAAGGGGTAGCATTTGCGTGTGACCCAGGCTGACCGGAGAGTTAAGAGATCGTGGGGCAACGGATGGAGGCGTGGCTCTATTGGGGTAGAGCTGGGGTGGTGGCGACTCGTCGACAAGAGGACGGTGGCTCTGGCGGGATAGGTCTGTTCGCGAGCAGCAAGAAGAAGGAAGCAGAAGCCGCAGCACAAAGAAGAAGGGAAGAAGAAGAAGAAGAAAGAGAAGAAGAAAACGAAAAAGAAAAAGGAAGAGAGAGAGAAGGAGAGGACAACCAAGCAGATGAGGGGGAGGAGACGTGCGAGTAGGGTGGGCGTGGCAGAGAGAGAGAGAGAGAGAGAGAGAGAGAGAAAGTCAAATAAAATACTTAAGTGCAATCTATTGGCCATAAAACGATCTTGCGAGCTTGATCCAATGGCCACGAAAATCCGAAACTATAAATTAGGAAAAAGGCCAAAACGCTAACTAAAACATACTATGAGGAAGATCTACTAGTCCAAATCTGCACTCGGTCCAAATTTCACTTTTCACTAATCCCGAGTAATATCGATGCTGGCCACAATAATATCGACACAATTCAATTAAATTCATCACGAAACTCCGAGAAATTCGACACTAAAGTTCTGACTCTAAATAACGGCCAAATTCGATCGAATACGATTCTAGTGGAATCTCCAATTTAAAAATAACCCATGAGTGATTAGTTCCGAGCGAGATTTAATCATAAGCGCACTAACGAAATACACATTTTATAAATCTCAAAAGTGGGTCGAAATTCGAAATGTCACAACTCTTCCCCCTTACAAAAATTTCGTCCTCAAAATTTACAATTCAACCCAATTATTCGAACAAATGGGGGTATTGGTATCGCATCAGCTCTTCGCTTTCCCTTGTCCCACTTTCAGTTCCATGATGCTCCCAAATTACCTTGACCATCAGAATTGTCTTATTCTGCAACACTTGTTCCATTCTGTCCTCAATCCTTACTAGCTTTTCTACGTACGATACTCTGTTACCTACGTCTATTTCTTCATAATTTAGCACGTAGGTCACATCTGGTTCGTATTTCCTTAACATAGACATGTGGAACTCATTGTGAACTTGGGACAAATTCGGCGGTAATGCAAGATGATAGGTCAAGGTGCCAATTCTTTCTAAGACCTCGAATGGACTCACATACCTTGCGCTCAACTTCCCTTTCTTGCCAAACTGTCACAATTCTCTCATTGGCAATATTTTGAGGAAAACGTGGTCCCCCACTTGAAATTCTAAAGGCATACATCTCTGGTTTGCATAATTTTTTTGGCGGCTCTGAGCGGTCTGAAGCTTGTCCCGAATCACCTTGACTATTTTGACTGACTGCTGAACCAACTCGGAGCCTGTGATGCTCTTCTCACCAACTTCATTTCAACAAATTGGCGTTCTGCAAGCTCTGTCATACATCGCTTCAAATGGTGTTATTCTAATACTCTGCTGATATCTATTGTTGCAGGCAAATTCAACCAAATGCAACTGTTCCTCCTAACTACCTTTAAAATCCAATATACATGCCCGCAGCATATCTTCCAAAATCTGAATTGTCCTTTTAGACTAGCCATCCATTTGGGAATGATAGGCCAAGCTAAACTGTAACTTCGTTCCTAATGCCATATGAAGGCTTTTCCAAAAAAGCAATAGTAAACTTAGGATCACAGTTTGAGATAATCATCACTGGTACCCGTGAAGACGGACTATTTGTCGTACGTATATCTCAACATACCTTTCCAAGGCGAAGTCCTTTCGCATCGACAAAAAATGTGCTGACTTTGTCAATCGGTTGATTATCACCCAAATTGACTCATGATCCCTCTGACTCCTCGATAATCCCATTACAAGTCCATAGTGATATATTCCCACTTCCACTTAGGGATTTTCAATGGCTACAACAATTCACCCGGCTTGTAATTTTATGCCTTCACTTGTTGGCATGTTAAATACTTAGCCATATGCTTGGTGACATCCACTTTCATGCCTTTCCACCAATAATGCTGTCGCAAGTTCTGATACATCCCCGTAATACCCAGGTGATTTCTGTAATTGCTACGGTGAGCTTCTGACAAAATTTCTTCCTTCAGTTCTGCATCACCACCAGGTACACATAACTGTCCACGGAATTTCAGAATCCCATTCCTGGATACCTGAAAATCCGATTTCCTTTTTGTGACATCCATATCCAGAATCTTTTGAATTTCCGGGTCCGTCGATTGTAAAGCCTTAAGATTAGTCTAGATTTCCGATTCAATCCTCAATGCGACAAGTAGACTTGAGACATGATTCACTTCAAATTTAAACTCCGAATCCTGAACTCTCTCCAACATAATCTATTCCTTGACCATCAGATGTGCGATACTCGATTTTTGGCTCAGTGCATCCATTACTTTATTAGCTTTTCTAGGGTGATACAGAATATCGCAATCATAGTCCTTGAGGAGTTCCATCCAACAACGGCGTCTCATGTTCAATTTATTTTGGGAGAATAAGTACCTTAAACTTTGATGGTCCGTATAAATATAAAATTTCTCCTCACATATGTAGTGTCTCCAAATTTTAAGAGCAAAGATAATCGTGGCAATTCCAAGTTGTGCGTTAGATAATTCATCTTATGCGGTCTCAATTATCGCGATGCGTACGCCACCACTCTTCCATGTTGCATTAGTACACATCCCAATCCCCTTAGTGATGCGCCATTGTAAATCTCATATCCTCCCGCACCTGATGAGATTGTAAATACTTGGGCGGTCGTCAATCTTTGCTTTAACTCTTGGAAACTCTGTTCATACTTGTCCGTCCATTTAAATCTCGTTTCCTTCTTTAATAACCACATCAACGGCATTGCTAATGCCGAAAACCTTTCCACAAAGCATTTGTAATACCCTGCTAAACTCAAGAAACTTCGAACCTCTATCACTGTTGTCGGTCTTGGCCAATTCGTAATTGTTTCAATCTTTGTCGAGTCCACTAAAATTCCATTCCTAGAAGTCACGTGTCCAAGAAATGCTACCTGATTTAGCTAGAACTCACATTGTGACATTCTAAAATTCGACCTACTTGGGGTGTATAAAATGAATGATTTCATCAACGTACTTGTTGCAATTCTCGCTCAAAATTGATCACTCTTGGGATACTAACCGTTAGGAAAAGGCTAATTAGGGATTTAAACTTGCGCGACTAAAGAAACTCGATCATGAACCAATTTTTGACCATAAAAAATTTATCGATGTGACATTTTGAGCTAATGTAGGCTGATCTAAAGATAGTTATGGATCAATTCGCTGCTGTCATACGAGTGGAGCGCGGGTGATTCTACTTGACCATGAGATGAATTGACGAATGACCTTAAACCTATACCAAACGATCACGCTCGTCAAAACTAGTGATCGATTCTCGCAATTACATGACAACCAAGGTCGCCACGATTTGAGTGAACTTAAACGTGACTCGATTTAGTGTCGACCATAAGTCAAATTCACGTAACGCCCAAGAGCCGCCCGTTAGTCAGAGATACGCTTAAGTCGCATTGATTTGATTAGTCATAATTAGAATCCAAGTTTGGGTTTCAAATTCCTCGAACGTCATGGCAATTAATTGGACGACGTCTTCATTAGCATAATAAATCTTAGAATTTGTTGGATTTGTCAAAAAATCAAAGTTTTATGGATAATTACCGTTTTGCCTTTGGGATTATGTGAAGGCTCTTAAGAAAAGTGGAAGGGCAATTTGGTCTTTTAGCTGCCCCCTTGTTAGATGAATTTTACGAATAAAAATGCCCTCACTCTCCTTATTCATTTCCTTCTTTGCCCCTAGATATTTTGTGGATGATTCAATCTTAGCTGTTAGATGAGATGGATGTGATGTGTGTTTGAATGTGGCCCCTTGGATTTGGTGAGATAGTGGAGAGGGGTAAGATGGTCTTTTCCTTGGTGAGTTGACCTATCTAGCCTTTTTAGGCTATGATGGCCATGATGAGCCTTTTTAGGCCATGATGAATTTTCCTAGCCATTATTACCTATCCTAACCTACCTCCACCTAACCTTTTCCCTTCTTTTTCTTTCTTTTTCTCTCTCACCCTCTCTCCCTCATGCCATTTCCCTCTCCATTTTAGCTGACCATCTTTTTCACCCCCTCCTCCTGTTATCGTGGCCAATCGGCCAAGCTCATCGTTGCTGCTGTTCAGCAATTGTACATTGTCATTGCCCATCCGGTTGTTCTCGACGCTACGGCCTCATCACCACCACCACACCATCTCACACATACACTCTCTCTCCCCCTCGATTAGCTTTCCTTCTCTCTTCTTTGCCATTTGCTTGCTCGGCTGGCAAGCCATGCTATCACCGCCGTAACCGTCCATCCGTCATTTGCCGAGGCCACCGTGCGACTATCGGCTTGCTGCCCTCTTTCTTGCTTGAGCTTGCTAAGGACCTCGAGTAAGTGACATTCTAAACCTTACTTAGGATGGCGGATACTAACAAACTAGTTTAGGGTTGTTTTAGCAAGTTTAGGGGTTATTTGGAGGGTTGACTTACCGGTTGATCATGAGTGGATTTGTAGTGATTTAGTGGTTATTTAGAAACCAAGTAAGGGCTGATCATGGTGGTTATGCATGCTGGAAATTTCGGTTTAGCGTGACTAGTGTATGGCTTGATTTGTGGTAACATGTTGGATTGTTGTGTGGTGCCATGACCGATTTGTGATGGTCTTTGTAGCTAGATTTAAACATGAATATGATGATTATATGTTCTTTTTATGGGCAATGATTATCGGTTTGGTGGTAGCCTATTATACTTGGTGGAATGTGGAATCGATGGTCGAATTTCGAAATTCATTTGTGCGAGCATGGGTTGATTTGATTTGGTTAGAGATTGAGCACGTTCGTATGATTGAGCGTGTTGATGTGTGAAAATTCATGTGATGTGGCATGCGCGTGATCACTAAAAATCATGAGGCGTGTAATATAACGCAGGGTCCAAATAAAATGTGGTGTGTTGACGTGCTCGCTTGATCACATAATCCCTGATGCGTTTAATGCGGGGAATTGAACCAGTCTTGAGGCATGTACTGTAACGCGGGACGATGCTCGGTATTACTGAAAGATCGCCTACCTGATGCGTTTATGCAGGTTGTGCCGTAGATGGAGGATGTTGAGATTGAGGCATGATACGCGAGCAAGAGATATAGCTTGAGGCATGTATTGTAACGCGGGCTAAGGAGTATTGTGAATATGAGACAGTTGTACGTGGATCGTGGATCGAAAGTGGACTTGAGGCGTAATTACGTGGGTCATGAATAAGCTAAACATGTGTGCTTGATTATAAGAACGAATACGAAATGATGAGTTAAGTTATTTGAATTATCATGACTATACGAGTATGTATTGAGTGTTTCATGTGATTTAGAGCGTTTATGTCATAATTGGCATATTATCGTGATTAAGTTGACGTGCAGGGTTTACGTATATCACAAGGCCGGGTAAGTGTGCCTATGATTGTTATATGCACTATGGATTATATGAATTAAATGCGTATTTTTATTTGGAGGTATGTGTTAGCTTAGTTGGGGTTTAGGGTGTATACTTGCTTAGATGTGTTTTCATGGTTGTTTAACCAAACCATTTCAGAGCCCCAACCTGGACAATGAATATCCCTCCGATACATTTTGGCATCCCGATGCATTTGGAGAATTCGACAATAAAATACCCTATAGGGAATAACTAGGTATAGATCAAGCGTACTACTATAGTGTATGTAGATGTGTGCCAACCCAAGCTGCAACCAAACAAGTACACGGCGTGATGTTTCAAAGACGGGTTGGATGAGTTCGGGCCTATTCGAAGTTTTGATGTCCCATTTAATGGGGTAGGTGATTGGGATCCCTTAGCTGTGCCTCCTCTCGATGGTGAACTTATTAGTACCGGGACCCGTCCTGTATCCACTCCTGCACCCGCTCCCATACCACCACTTGAACCCATGGGTCCCGACCTGGAGCCCGAGGAGTCACACCAGGGGGCAGTCCCTATGGAGCCAGAGATTAAGCATGAGCTAATTGAAGAATTTAAAGACCCCAAAGCAAATTACGAAGAGCTCGAAGAGGGGTTTGAAGAAGAGCCCGAAGAAGAAGAAGAACCCGAGGAAGACCTGCCGATTAAAGTCCCATCAGAGTCAGGATCCGAGGGTAATTTGATTGAGATCAAGGTTGACTTCGAATCAGATGATGAGAGGGCTGATTCGAGGGAGCTTGATACCGATTCTAAGGGGGACAGGCCCTGAGTGGACACCTACTAGGCCTCGTAGGGGTTAGCTAGGGCTAGTTATTAATACCATTTTTGGGGAATGCCCTTTGTTTTGTATAGATGCTGACCTACCCAAACCACTCGCCTCTTTTTTATGATAGTGGTTGCTAACCGTGTAAGCCTAGCCTATTTGTAAGCATGGACATTGTATGTATGTCTTGTGTTATTGGCAGTTGTTTGTTTGTTTAGGTGGTGGCTTCTCCCTATTACCTCTCTTCTAATTCTTCTCCGGGTGTTATGCTTGTTTCCGCATGTGCTTGATCTCTAATGCATTTGGGGTTAGGTCGGCAACGAGCCTGGTACGTTGCATTCAATTCAACCAGCTTAGGGGTGTCGCGTGCTCATTGGAGTTTCGGGCATGACACGCACTTACTAAATTTGGCATAAAGTGCATGTTCTCTTAAAGTCCGTAGAACCATCCGTAGATGTTGCTTGTGTTCCTCGAGACTTGAATACACCAAGATGTCATTGATGTATACAATAACGACTGATCTACGAATTCCCTAAACACCCAATTCATCAAATCCATGAAAGTAGCTAGGGCGTTAGTCAATCCAAATGGCATCACTATAAACTCATAGTACCCATATCTCGTCCTAAATGCCGTCTTCGACACATCCTCCTTCTTAATCTTCAATTGATGATAGCCAGTCCTTAAGTCAATCCTTGAAAATATCGACGTCCCTTGCAATTGATCAAACATGTCATCTATCCTTAGTAATGAATACTTATTCTTAGTGGTTACCTGATTCAACTATCTGTAGTCAATGCACAACTTCAATAATCCATTCTTCTTCCTCACAAATAAAATTGACGCTCCTGATGGAAACGTACTCGGGAAAATAAAGCCCTTATCCAACGATTCCTGCATTTGAACCTTTAATTCTTTTAATTCTGACAACAATATCGAGATCGATTTCATTTCTGGGGCCAACTCAACCATGAACTCCACTTTTTTATCAAGTGGCAATCTCGGCAATTCCTGAGAAAAGACATCGGGGAAATCGTGTACCATGGCTATGTCTTTTAGCCTCGGCTTCTTAACAAACGAGTTAACCACAAGATAGTTATTTTTCTACACCTCAATGACAAAAGCTCAATCCATTCAATTTCAATCCACCAGTTTCCCAAAAACAATCGCCTTAGTTCTTTACAGAATCCGAAATTTCGAAGCGATAACTCATTCATCAAAATCTTGCCCAAAGAACATCATTAGTAATTCCGAAATCCATACACTGATTGCGTCTATCCACTATAAGCAATTATATGTAGAACATGATCATTCAAGTTATAACTTCAAAATCATCTCCTATTACACCCAACATCATCACATTACGCATCCAGACTTTCAAGATAAATCTTCTGCTTTCCTCTGAGCCACAGCGTACACCATTCCTTGTGCCTGCGGTCGGTTCTGGTTATTCTGTGGGGTAGCTCTCGTTTAATGTTCTACTTGCGGTTGCTATTACTACATTAGCAGCCTAGATCGTATGCTCGGATAGTTTCTCACTTGGTGACCATGTCGGCCACATCCAAAATGCGCCCTAAGTCCACCTAGCAAGGGCCATTCTCGTGCCTCTTTCCACAAGACCGACATGCATCATCGGAGTAGTGGTTCAGCTTTCGAAATTTCTTTCTTACTAGAGGGACAAGTCTCATGTTCTTTGTCATAGACTTCTTTCCAAAGTTCCTATTGTACCTAGCCAGGGTGTATCGCGATCCAGAGCGACAGTCTTTCACTTATATCCCTTTCAACCAGTTAAGTCCTTTCATACAGCTCATTGTAATGCTTTAAGTTCAGTAGTGTCAATTGACTATAAAGATTCGGTTTTAGTCCATTTCGAAACTTCCTTGCCCTGTCCAGAGGGTCTTCCACCAACCTTGCTGCGAACTTATATAATCTTACGAATTTCACCTCGTACTGATCCACTATCATCTAGTTTTAGCGAAGCCGAAGAAACTTTGCCATTTTCTATTCTCGCGCACTCTCCAAAAGGTACTTCCCTTTGAAAACATCAACTAAGGTACTCTAATACCTAGAAGCCTTTTTCCAACTTTTTTATCCAAAGGGATGTAGTCTTAGGGTCACCTTTTCCCATTGAACTTCAGAGCTTTCAATTTCAAAAATTGCTTAACTAGTTGATGCATCTATCTGACTGCATTAACCTATCCTTAACCTTGATTTTCATCATTCTCATTAAAATTTCAACTTCCTCGAGTGCCCTTAGAATTCCATCCACTCTAGGATCTTCTGTAACTCCAGCTTGCAGATCCACACGACCTTGACCTCGACCTTGACCTCGACCTGAATTGCTCAAACTCACAAGGTTCACACCACTCACTTACCTGCTATAATTTCTCTCGGGAATTAAAAACCTAGGCCATCTATATCAGTCTAAAGCCCTAGGCAGTAAATCGCAACAACAATTCACTAAGCAGGCAGCCAATCACATGTAGCACTCAATCACAACCAATAGAGTTTGTGCATTTACCTTAAGTCCTGATGCACCTGCATTTCACACCGTAATGCATAAGATTACTCAGCAACCACAATTAAACAGTCCAGGGTATGCATGGCACACGAGTCTCCCTAATTGGCTACCCCAAAGTCATTGCTCCTTATCACTCCAGGTTTCGACCAACTTGGATCGAGCTAACCTTGATCTCATACCAAATCAACGAGGATGTCACACCCCGAACCCCAACGGGCTCGCGACACCCCTTGGATGGTCGTATTGAACACGATGTCTTAGGATGCATCGTCGACCCATACGAAACACGCAAAGACGTATGCAAGCAGAGGCGAAATTTAAGCAACCCTGACGATAGTTAGTGACAAGGGATAGTAAAATGCACTAATCAATAAATGCATTTCCATTGCATGCCATAACTTACAGAATTCATAAATACACAATAACAACCCAGGCCACTCACTTGAAACCATATTCATCAAAAGAGGGCGGTGGTTGGTGAGCTTAACTCCTTTACAAAATGGGGCACTCAAAAGACGAGGTAACTTAATTCGTCCTTGATCCCCGAGGTACCTTGGTGGCATCTCCAAATCAATCACGGTCGCGGATCTGAAATTGTTTGCACTACAGTAATAAGAATAAATGTCAATAAACAGACAACCTAAACCCTACCTAGGCCAATACATAACCAGACGAGTCTAACATGTGATCTAATAGCCAACACAATCGAATCCACACAAACATACTTACCTCACCATAAACCAAGTGCCAACTCTGTAAAATAGTCAATTCATATCAATACAATAACATCTCATGTACATATCACAATCACTCGAGCACCATACACATGTACGTTCACCCAATTCCATTAAGTACAATACACATGCAGATCCATTCAGCTTTCTTCCGACCCAGGTCAATACCCCAAGGGTCAGCCCTCCGATCAATCTCGACTTTATCTCGCATCAACACACCTCAGGACCTTTCTTACGACCTGGGTCAACATCCTAGATGTCCTTTCTCACTTTCTCACGACCTGCGTAAACACGCCCTAGGTTAGCCCTCCGATCAATCTGTGCTTTGTCTTGCATCAACACGCCTCAAGACCTTTCTCACAACCTGGTCAATACCCCACAGGTCCTTTCTCACAACCTGGGTCAACACCCTACGGGTTGGCAGCCCTTCGATCGATCTGGGCTTGTTCAAGCAAACACACATGCCACATAATTCAATCAATTCCACGTCAATCACATATTCAAACAACACCATAATAAGCTCAACCACCACTCATTCCAATCAATCCATATGAGTATCAAATTCATTCCTTAAAGTATCACAAGTTAGCCACATTGTACAACCATCATTCTAACACATTTCAAGCACCCAATTCCAAGTCATAAACTAACTACAATAGCTCACATTTCCAGTAATTTAGCCAGACACAAAGAGCCAATAAACCAACACGAATCATTCACTCTCGAGCATCTAAATTCACTCACATGTGTCAGGAAAATTCAGCCACACACGCGCCCACCATTTCATCACATTCGACTCACATTTCAAGCCATAAACTAACTAACATTAGTCCATCGAAATTGCAGTCGAACCAACCATGCACAATCACCATTTAACCCCTAAAATCGCCACAATTTAGTTTATGAGCTAGCCACTTTCAATTATGGATTCAGCCCCCAACTCAACCCCTAAACAACCACTAAACCCACACCAAATGACCCTTAGATAAGTCAACATAACACCCATTATACTAGGTAAGGTTTAGGGAGTCGTTTACTTAGGTTTAGCCTGGAGAAAATTGATAAGGGCCCAAAATGGTTCGGGGGAACAATGGATGCTCGGTGTGGACGAGGGTGCAATGGGTACGGTGGCTGGCAAAGTGCTCGGCCACGGCCAAAGCGCTCAACACGGTTCTCAGCCATGGCTGGGCACTTGGCCTGGCAAGCTGGGTGACTCAGCCATGGCCTGAGTAGTGGCCTAGGCTGTCCGGCCACGGCAGGAGTAGCGGCTGGGCGCGCGGATAACGGACTCGACCATGGCCAGGCGAACGGCTGGGATGCTCAGCCAGTGAGACTGACTTTGAGTGGACCCCCTCTATGGTTAGTTAGGAGATAGGTGTTGGACCCGTTTTTTTTAGAGACACCCTTTTTGGTGTAACTGTTAGTCTACACGAAGCCGCTAGTCCATTTTGATATCGGCGGTTGACAGTGCGGAGGTTTGATGGTTGCGATGGTTTGTATTGAATATTGTAAATATAGCGGGTGAAATGAAGTGGTTGGTTGTTTGGTTAAGTATCCCTCCTTGTTACCTTTCTTGATCATTATTTAGTTGTGTGTGTTATTGTTTCCGCCATGTTCGAACTTTGATGTGTTGGTTTGGATTGGGGACATTCCTAAGACATCGCACAAATTTGACCGATTTAAGGGTGTTGCATGCTTGTTGGAGTTCAGGGTGTGACATCAATAACCATTTGTCTAGTGAGTGATGGGTATGTCTAAAGATTGCAACTTGATTTTTTCATCTGCCTATATCAAAACTGTCCAGGGCCAAAGCAAGAGTGTGTGCTCAATTGGATTCGACACTCGGTGGCATAAAAGGGCATAAGGGGTCTGGTAAGATCTTTCTCCTATAGAGGTTTTCTCTAATGGGTAGGGTGATTTGGCAAGCTCTCCATAGGAAGATGCGAATTTTAGGATGAGTGTTTAGTTCCATAATTGTGTCCAAAAGGATCTTGGGACTTGGAAGGAGGTGGAGGCTGAATCTGGTTGTTGTTTTAGGTTGGCTAGATATAGTTTATTGTAGGTGCTCTTGACTGTATAATGCCCTGTCTTGTTCTCTGTCCTGGCCAAATGGTCTTCCTTAGAGTTTCTAATAAGAGGAATTGCTAAGATTTCATTAGCCATAGTCTCATTCAAAATCTTCCGTAATATATGCTCAGTCCAAGTTCTATCCTCTTGGTTAATTAGTTCCTCCACATGTTAGGGCTCTTTAATATTTGCCATTCCACCAAGGGTTCTCCTATTGAGGGCGTCCCAGTACGCCACTTACTAAGGTGATCCTATAGATTCTTTTATATTGTCACGCAAGCGGAAGATAGTGACCATTACTAAGCATTTATAACATGAATTATGTACAATTGAACATAATGTTTCTAACCAAAAGGGAACACAAGATCTAGTAGGAATATCACATATTCATTTCATTAGTCATATTTAAGTACATTAGGTGATCAGATGACATAAACAAAAGGAACCAAGTCTGGGAGAATCATAAAGGAATACCACTCCCTGACCACCACTACGTGATGCCCCACGGCTATCCCTACTAATCATCACCCAACTTCATAGTCCACATCAAAAAGTTACGGCCGTGGCAACCAAAAGTCGTCCTCCTATTCAGGCTACGCCATCACCCTAACCACTACTCTTCGCCATCTCTTCCTTCCTCACTGCTGTTATCATCCGGGTTCGGTATCAATCCAACGAGTCATCCATCCACCAACACGTATATTGAAACAAAGCAATATGGTATATGACCAGCCGGTGAGCCAATGTCCACCCATAGAGTCGCTCTATATCTCACAAACATCACAGATGGGAAGGCCGAATTAGTGAATTCATACAACTCGCCCTCAAAATGAACAGGAGTGCTATAGCGAGAAATGAGGGTCGTGGGAATGGCAGGCATAGCTAATGATCTGTAAAACAACAGGAGCGAGCTAATGCTCAACAAGAGAAATAACTAGTTTATAAACCAACCGACCCGTTTAACGCTCGATTCCTAAGACATTTCTGGCATGAAAGACATAAAGTATACTAAGATAAGTATAAACTACAATTCAAATGCAGCATTCTATTACTATATATGCAATGCTAGCATACATTTCACACATTACACATTCCAATTCACCACCTTTCACGCAAAGGTTATACACGCAATACCAACAAGCATTTGATGCACTACACGTCTAATTTCACAACTTGTCATGCCATCGTGTCCACCCCAATCTCGCGGTACCCCCAGTTTGCTAGCTAGACTTCCACGGTTTGCTAGCTATAGGCATCCCTACTTCGAGGCATCTTAGTTTGCTAGGCAAGGTCTCCAAGGTTTGCTAGCATTGGGCATCTCGACACCTACTTGGCACCATCGAGGTACTTGGTTTGCTAGCCAAAACTTCCAAGGTTTGCTAGCCTTAGGCATCATATAAAAAATTTTCTTTCTCACGCATTTCAAGCATATCATACATGTGTAGTGACATGACATTCATACACCACGTGACTCGTCTCATTTAGCACGATTTTCACACAAAACGGTATTATGCAACACCAAAATAATACGTGTTTCATTAACTACTCATGTTTAACACAATTATAGTCATGCTAGTGAGATGCACCAAATTTGTGACCACTGAAAATGTCACTAGATATACGAATCTGAAAGAATTCTTCTTTAGTAACTTCGTCCAATTCTGGAAGGATGTCATGGCCAGAAATATTGCTGTCAAACAGGGGCAATCCTAAACATCAAATGTTTCAATACCTTGAAGAACTTTTAACACTAAATAGTCTTCTCTCCACACACACTTTAGGTTGTATATCTTGTTAGGAATCGACGCACAATCACAAAGAAATAAAGAGTAAAAGCAAGAGGAAGAAATCAAGACACAAGGTTTTTATCTTAGTTCACCCTTAAGCTAGGGCTACATCCAACAGAGAATTCCACTATAACTAGCACATCACACATTTATGGCACATCCCTCAATTATAAGAGAAAGAGAATATATATAGGCAACAATTTATTAAAAAATAAGAAACCTCTTTCTAGGAAACCATTCAATAGGAAACCTATTCAAAATAGAAAACATATTTGAATTAGGAAACTTTTCTTTTTCGAGTGTCATGACCTTTAAAAAAAAATCCTTGGATAGTTTGCACTACCTAATGATTTGGCTAATGGACTATTAAGTCTAGACCTAGCTCGGGCACTCTCAAGCTCATATCAATTCGCAAATTATAGTTCAAGTTCTTAACATGCAAATGATTTTCAATTAGGAGTCGTCACTAATCTATTTATCGTGGGTCAATTACAAACCCAAATAAAGTATAGGGAGATGTACTTTCTTCCTATGAATCAAAGATTATGAGTATGGGGACTTGATTACGCTAGATTACTCTAACACCCTTTCGGTACCTTTCTTTAAGCTGATAAAAATTATTACTGTAACGCCCCCATCTCGGGGTCATTAACGTGACGTCCCGTTCATTATTATCTTTCTTTAAACAAGCGGAAGCATAACTCGGGATAATCACATTAAAATCAAACAGCGAGATTAAGACAAAAAGCATCATGAACAAACCTTGTATTTACAGGATACGCAAACATATTTTACAAGCCAACTTATCTGACTTTTAGCCATTTACGCAATAATAACAATTGGCTTGGCTGTCCTAAACCCACTAGTTCGAATTCACCGCTCCTAGCTTTCCCCGAACTCCAACATGGCTCAACTTCCCCTGTCGCTGCCATCCGTTCGACCATCCTATGTACCTGAGGGGTGGGAAAATGGGGGATGAGTCGGGAAGACTCAGCAAGTGAAAACACTAATATCAAGTGATGATATATCGATCGCCGTTAACATAAGTCGGCTCTTACCGCACCCGCATCGATGGCAGATCAATAGCAAAGTTCAAACAAGAGAACATCACGCATGGCCACATCATGCACACTTTACAAACCAAGGCTCAGTTCTATCTTAAAACAATATCAAACATGAAACATGATCAAATCGAGAAATGAACCAACTACGACCAACCAAATGATCAAGAAACGGTCCAAGCAAACCACGTCACAACGCATCTCAACATCCTTTCCCAGTATTAGGGAATTCACTTACTCTAAACGAAACTAGAACTAGAAAATGGATGGGAAAGACGACGGCCTCGGGATCTCGGCAACTCACGGTGTCGACCCCTTTCTTTTCTTTCCCTTGGCTTTCTCTCTTTCAGTTTTCTCTCTCTCTCTCTCTCTCTCTCTCTCTCTCTATTTCGGCTCTTTCTCTCTCTCTTTTGGTTTCCTTTCTTGGGCGTGAAACTCAAGCAAGGAAGTGGTGTGGAACTAAAGGAGGACTAAGCCTATTTATAGGCAAGCCAACCTTGCTCACCAAGTTTAGGAGTCCAATGAGGTAAGTGCACGTGTCATCGGGGGTACGAGGTAAGCGCACGTGTCATCATGGAGCATGAGGTCATCACTTACCTCGCAGCTTCATAATAACAAGGGACAGAACAGCATCATTACCAAATCTTCTTAAAATCTTTACATTAATGAATATAAGCCAAAAGTCATGATGAAATGCCATTAATAAAAGATTCTGAAAATCTTGGTATTAATGAATAAGAGTTAAAATATCATGATGCAATGCCTCCAAAGTCAAATGTCATGATTATAAGGATTCTGAAAATCATGGCATTAATGAATAAGAGTCAAAAGTCATGATGAAGATGATCTAGCAAATCTTGTGCATTAATGGAAATGAGCCAAAAGTTATAATGAGGAAGATCTTAGCATATCTAAGCCATTAATGCATTTTATCATGGAGGGGCCCTAAAGTCTAAGCAATTAATATAAGCCATTATGAGGGTGGCCTCCAAAGTCAAGAACAATAATGGCCAATTAATAAAACTTGGAGGATAAGCTTTGACTCAGTCAATGCCTTATCCTCTAAATTTCTCTACAAATTTCCCGAACCGTGTACTCCCTAGAACCTTCTAACTTTGCTAGCTTCTCACGCACAAGCCATTATGAGGGTGGCCTCCAAAGTCAAGAACAATAATGGTCAATTAATAAAGCTTGGAGGATAAGCTTTGACTCAATCAAGGCCTTATCCTCTAGATTCCTCTACAAATTTCCCGAACCGTGTACTCCTTAGAACCTTCTAACTTTGCTAGCTTCTCACGCAAATGACTTGGGCCAATCGGGTCACACGAAATAGATCATTTGGCACAACAATCACAACCCGTGCGATACTTAATCACAAGATTTTCTAAAGGTTTTTCGCAATAAACACGCATAATAATTCCATCCAACTCAAGATTCGACGCAGATATGTCCTCAAATATCACCAAAAGATCTCAAGTCGAGATTCCAACGTTTTTCATATAACAATTGATAAATCTTTGAAATCTAACAAAACCGAATAGCTTTGCACTATTCATGAAATTGGACTTGAAAATATAGTTAATGAACTCTGAAAATTCTCAAATGCGGATATGTCATAAGCAAGCCCTTAATAAACATTTTTCATGAAGAACACAAAATCTAATTCTCTCTGTAAACACCATTTTTAGTCACTCCAAAACAGACTAAAAATAATTCACTGAAACAGAATATTTGCTTCTCAAAGTAAGCTCTGTCTAGAATCCAAATCATCTCTGAAAATTCTCAAATTTACACACATTATAGAAAAGGAAGTTCTCAACAACTTTTGTGAAGGAAACTTTTCTAAAATCAGCCCAGAAAAAACTTGTAGAAAATCAAGACGGTGTAAACATCACCGAAATGCCCATTCTGGGCAATTTCACACGGTCCTAAAATCAGGCCATCGTACCACTCATATCAACTCCAAAAATTCTGAAATTAAATCATGTAAAACTTCATGATGTTTGGAACAACTTTCAAGCAGAAAGTGTTTGGCAATTCGGATCACAAAAGTCTCCCCAAAAATAACAAAACGAAGGGATACAAATGATCCAAAACTGGGTTTTCCAAAATAAGAGAAAACAATTTAGTTTTTATTGGAAAACCACCAAACTTAAGTCATAGCCATTTCTCAGGGACTAAAATTGAGGATATTACAATTTACCTACGGCTTTCCAGGCCCAAAAATCGGGATGTGACAATTACTTTCTAACATGTGAGGTGATATACTTTCTTTTCATAAAAATTATTTAAGCCGATAGCTTAGATTGATTTTATTACTTGCTAACATGTGAGGTGATCATGCGGATTCGCAAACTACCAAATTAACATCCAATAATCAAAGCATTAATTACATTACAAGATAGGGAGAATTACTTACTTCGAAGCAACATAAGTATCTCCAATGTTAGAGAAAAAATCACATCATCAAATCCTAATATGATTTCTAATTAATAAGCACTTTCACTAAATGTATTTCTTTTTGGGTTCTCTTATTTATATGAAAACTAACATATATGCATTGACATGCAAAGTATAACATGCAATTAAATAAATCTAACATGTAATATGATGTATTTTTTGTATTTTTATTAAATTAGAAATTTGAAATACCTATTATCTAAACATGCAATCTTAAACTAAGGCAAGCTAATTAACCTATTCTAGAGCAATGTTTTTGGTGTCTGTTTATAATTCAGAATTAAAAATTACCTAAATAACACATGCACTCTATCTTAAGAAAAGACAATTCAATTTAATCTAAAGTGATTTCTTCTTGGTATTTTTCATGGAAATTCGGAATTGAAAATTAACCTAATTTAAATTAGAAATAAAATGTTATAAATCCTAATTTAAATTGAAAATATTGTCTTATCTTTCCAAAATGTATTCAAAAGCGAATCTAAGTTATTTTATCCTATTTAAAGCAAAGAGTCTAGATATGCTATGAACATACAACATTATCACTGAGAAATCAATTCAAATTTTACATAATCTTTTTTAAATTTTCTTTTAAATAAACAAATCAAATGAGAGTTAAACACCACCACCAAATCAATCCTCGCAATCAGCAAAATTTACTTTATCATCTTAAAGTTTGGAAATGATATGTAGTTATGGATATTGATGAAAGGTTATTCGTTTAGATTTGGAAACATATAAAATCAATCATTGTATCCAAATAGTTATGGATAAAATGAAAGATCTCCTATGCTGCTGAGTATCGTATCTCACAGTTAGATATCAAATCGTCGTCCAAGAATGTTGAGTTGATTTTTTTAAATCTTACGAATATGCATAATCACTCAAATATGTCTAAGAAATCCACAAAAGGTAACATATCATCCACATTTGGCATTTAAATATTTAAAACGACATTTGATAATATTCTTACCTAATTTGTGGATACCTTCAGGACCGACAGTGGTGGACTGGTGGTGGTGCACTTGGCTCACAGTGATTGTTGATACCTAAATTTTGACGACCCATTTAGTTGTTTATTGTATGAAAAATTAGGGATCAATCCCGACTTCTATACCAAAATATTAATTAAATTGCATAAAATTTTAGAAGTACTTTTTTAGGCCCTTATAATTACATTTGCATTGGACCAGCGATGGATGGACTTAATCGAATTATCCTGAGCTTAATTGATATATTTAGACTAAGGCGGCAAGGTTAAGAGAGTTCGGCCATGCTCATTGACAAGAACCACGTTGCACTTGGCACCCAATGACTGAAGCTCATATGAAATCAATAGGGTATTGCATTATTGAACTTGGAAATAACAGGGACATTCGTCGAAAGAAGGAAATAAAATAAAAGATATGTGTTCACGGCCTGAAGGATTTGTCACACGGAGGCTATGTGGCTGACCAAGCAAGGGTGTATAATTCATTGAAAAATATATCTTTATTAGCAGAAAGCAATCTCGGTCAAAGTTCCGAAAGGAAAGAATGATATTCTTGAAAGAGGCCCCACAATCACTGCAATTTTGGCAGATACGAGAGAAAAGAGAGGATAAATAGAGGGGCTTTCACGAGAAAGAGGAGGCCACACATATTGAATACTTGGCCACATTGAGAGACGGCCAGAGAATAGAGAGAAGAAATCATGAGGGGATCTTCACAATTCACAATACTCACGGCAGAGAAAAGAAATAGAGGGAGGCTGGTGTTGCTTCGTCGGCAACACCCTCCACAATACACGAGGAAGAAGACGTTCGTGACAGAGTGCACCGGTCATTCACACTTCACTTCAACAATTCACGTGCAAGTCCAAGCTTCTTCGCGGGGGTTATACACGTTGTTGAGGAGAAGACAAGAAAAGGGGAGGCTGATTCTTCATCAATATCAAATATTTGCAAACCCATCATTCTTTGCCTCTTTCTTTTTTGCACCCCCACCGAATTCCACTTGCAGAAAGTGCCAAATGGGGAAGAAGAGATACAATAGATAAAAAGACAAAGATTACATCGTCCGAACTTGGGAAGATCGAGACTTCTCCTCGCGAGCTGTAAGCCTCGCTACTAGTCCCCTCACGACGAGCAGCTACATACCAAGAGCACCAGTCCAGTCCAAGCCTCTTTGCATCGCCGTGCCCTTTTGCTGGATCCACACCGAGCCAAGAGGAGCTGAGTTTCTATTTTGCAGCTCTCATAGAGCTCGTCTAAGATCCCACCGTGGAGATCCTTGGCCGTGGGTCCCCTTCGTGAGCTTTCCAATCAGCCAAGAGTCCCGTGACCTCCTCTCTTGTCGACCAGTGTCTCTACGAGCTACAACCACTGGTACATCACCAGGCCATCGCGAGTCCCTTTGCAGGTCACTAATCCCACCAGTCTATGAGGCAGTCAATGGTCACCCTTCCTACAAGCACTACCGCAAAGCCACAGCAGTCGAGCCCATATCGACGGTCCTTGCCGCGCCAAGAAGCAAGCACCACTACCCTTGGCCTAGCTCAGAGTCCATTGCCACCATTGTCCCCATTGTCGTGAGCCACCACCAGCTGATCCCATGATTTGCAATCCCAATCCATTGTCAAGTTCAAATTTGGAAATTATCTACAAATTAGGTAAGAAGTTTATCCGATATCAATTCATATATTTTATTGCCTAATTTGATTGGAATTGCTTATTCTAGGGATTTTTGTTGTCTTTGAAGTGATTGTACATATCTGCAAGATTTTAAAAATCACCCCAAGTTATGAATTTTTTCTAACTTAACAACATGCTTGGACGGCAATCCGATCTCTAACCACGAGATATGATACCCGGTGCCATTGAGAATCTTCTATCATATCCATAACCATTTGAATATGATTGTTGTTTTACTTTGTTTTCAAATTTAAACAGAAAACCTTCTATCAATATCGATGACCACTGCCACTTGGATATGATTGTTTGTGTAATCTGTTTCCAAATTTAAACAAATAAGATAAATTTTACGGATTGCATGGATGTGATGTGATTTGATGATATGTGTTTATCTTTTAATTGATTTGTTTCCCCATAAAAGAAAATACAAAAAACATATATATCATGATAGATTAGGTTAGATTTTGTTAGATAGCCTTGCATGTTTAGATAGGTTTTTTTTAGATAAGCTGATATTAGAATCATGCTAAATAGAATTTTCCTATTAAGTTGGGATATTCCGGGTAAATTTCAAATTTAGTAGATTTTAGGAGATTATAATTATCTTCTGATTTAAATTACGATTTAACATAAATTATTTCCTAGTTTAATCTAGATGTTATTATAATCTTGATAGTTCACTTAGGGTAATTTTTATTTCGTATTTAATAAAAATGATAAAAATACATCATATGCTTGTCATTAGAGTTAGGTCATTTATTTGCATGTCATATATTTCGCTTGTTAAGTTCATTTAATCGCATGTCATATTTTGCACGTCATTGCATAAAATTTAGTTTTCATATAATTAAGAGAAAACCTAAAAAATACAATGAGTGAAATTGCAGGTTGATTAGAAATCTTACTAGAATTGATGATGTGACTTTCTAGCTTATATTGCAGATGCTTATGTTGTTTCGAGGTAAGCGATCCTCTCTATCTTGTAGATGCTAATATTTAATGTTTGCGCACTCATATCATCACTTCACATGTTATGAAGTAATAAAATTAATCCAAGTCGGCTGCTCAAATATTTTCATGAATAGAATAGGTAATGAAAAGGTGCTAAAATAATCTAGCATAATCAAGTCCCAATACTCATAATCTCTAGCTCGTAGGAGTAAAATAAATCTGCCGATACTTTACTTAGGTTTCTAATCGACCTACTATAAACTAATTAGTGGCGACTTCTAATTGAAAATCTATTGCATGTTAAGAACTTGAATCATAAATCACGAATTGTTAAGGGCTTGGGAGAGCCCGAGCTAATTTAGGCTTAGTAATCTATTAGTCGAACCACTAAGTGGTACACCTCGAGGTTAGGTCACGACAGTGATGGATGGACAGTAAGCGGCTCAGTTGGTCACGATGAGGCTCGCGCAAGAACAACATAGACGGCACTCAATCATAGGGTCATAGGCGGGATCGTCTTCTCGGCAACAGCAATAGCAACAACAATAGCTCGTTGAGCATGGTGGCAGTAGCGGCCCGAGTCAGGAGTAGCAAATGTCGAGGACAGTGGCATTGCAAAAGTAGTAATGGGCTCAACATTGTTGCAGGATCAACAAGTAGGGATGTCAGGGAGCCATGAAAGTGGCTGGTCAGCAAGGAGCGGCTCATCAAGAATAGTGTAATGATGGCAACTTAGGGCATGTGACATTCTAAATTTCGACCAATTTTCAGGATTTATGAAATGAATATTTCTACAATGCGCTTTCAGTAAATCTCACTCAGAATTGATCACTCTCGAATAGACTAACCGTTAGGGAATGGCTAGCTCAAGTACGTGGACCAGCCACTCAGAACTTAGCCATGGATTGACACTTCGACCATAAGGATTGGCGAGAGAATATTTTAGGCCATTAAAGGCCGATCCAAGGATGGTTACGGAACAATTCGCAAATGTCGTGCAATTGGATCGCTAGTGATTCCGCTTGGCTATTGTATAAATTTTGAACAATCATAAACCTAATTTGTACGATCGCGTCATTTGGAACTAGTGATTAACCCTCGTAATTACATGACAACCGAGGTTGCCATGGCTCGAGTTAACTTAAATGTGGCTCAATATCAAGTCGGCCATGAGTTGATACGCGTAAATTCCTAAATGCCGCCCGTCAATTCGAGATGCACTAAAGTCGCGTTCGATTGAATTGGCCATTGATTGAAATCCGAATTGGGTATCGAAGTTTCAAGATTTCCACGACTAATTTATTGTACATCGTCTCATTAAAGTGTGGCTAATTATCGGGTTGATCGGAATTATGGAAAAAAGGAAATGACGAATAAAATATTTTGGTGGATAATATTGAAAATCTCTCTCTCTCCTCCTCTACGTTGCCGCTACCCCACGCTACCCCACGTGCGAACTTCTTTCCACTGACCTCCCCCACGTCCTTGCTGCCATTTCTATTTCATTTTATGCTGACTTTTGCTTTGCCTTGTTGCTTCTGCTGAACCCATACCATTTCTGCTTCATGCCTGCTGCTTCCCTCCCTTCTGACTTCTACGTTGCTGACTTCCCATGCCACTCTTCCATGTTGTTGACTCGTCATCTCACGCTACTCCACCCATGCTTCTGTTTCTGTGTTGCTAATTACTTCTTCATTTTGCTTCTTTGCTTCTTGCTGTTGCTAACCAGACCGACCAGCTCCCTTGTTTAGCCACCCTCAGCCACTGTGAGCGTTGACACCAAGCCATGCATACGTCCGTCAGAACAGCTGTTGCTTGCTTGGTTGGGCTTTGCTTTGTTAGGCTCCCTAGCTTGAAAATCTCGCTTAGGCCTTCAGTAAGTGGCTTCCTAACCCTTGACTAGGCTAAGGGGCGACTAAGGGATATGTTTGAGGGTGGATTAGAGGCTGTGGATAGTTGATTTAGTGGCTGGTTGTGCTTGTTGGTTGATTTCCGATAAGGTTGCTGCTACGTTACTGGGTTTTCCAATTCTTGTTGTGATTTGTGTGGGCCGAATTTGAGGAAGTGTTCTTTATGAGAGTTGTTCATAACATCTTGTAGTATAACATATATTAAATCTGAAATTTTTAGAGATCTTTTAGGGTTATTCGTAAGTCCATTTTTGGACCGAATTCAGTCTGCCGAATTTACTGTTCATTCGACCTTCTAGTTTTTCTGATTTTCTATAATTTTTTCTAGACCTCCTTTCAACAAACTTCTTTCAAGAAACTTGTTAAGAACACTTGTTTCTATGTCATATAAAAATGTCAAGGCTTTCCAAAGTGATTTGGGTACTGGATGAGTTCCATTTTAATGGTTAGGTAGCCTGATTGGACGCATTGAATTTCATCTGATTTCAAATGACAAAAAGAGGTATTTATAATTGGAACTGTGTTTCGAGTTCTTCATAGAAAGTGTTTATCACGATGTTTTGTACAACATATCCAAAATTTAGAATTTTTAGAATTGATTTACTATTTATTTAAAAATGATTTCGGTCACTGCGCAACTGCCCAGTTTGGACCCGGTTTTGTACATTTTCGATTTTTCTCTCTCTCAAGAATCATTTGGTAATGTTGTGGCATTTTGATGGATTTAATTGACATTGGGCTAATTTACAAAGATAAAAATTGGTATTGAGTGGATAATGTGTGTGCATGATCACATCACGTTTCATCTAGGCTGGAGTTTTAGCCGATGCCCGGTGGGAGTTCGGATGCCGTTTAATACCCGGGGTTGCCGGGGGGTGTTCGATCCCAGATGATGCCAATCGCGGTGGAGGGCAGATTGATACTCCTAAGTGGAATGCCGTTGGGTACTCGGCTTATCAAGGGGTATTCAATCCCCAACGTTGCCATCTGGTACCCGAGGTTGCCGGGTGGTGTTCGATCCCAGACGATGCCAATCGCGGTGGAGGTTGGATCGATACTCCTAAGTGGAATGCCGTTGCGTACCTGGCTTGCTGGGGGGTGTTCGATCCCCAACGTTGCCGTTGCCAACGTAGTGGGACGATGCTTGGTTATGCTAGAAGACCGGCAGGAGTTCGGTAGCCCGATGGGTCATTAATAATCTTGACTTAATGAGTGCGATTCGCATTGGGGAATGCTTTGCCTGAGTTAATTGATGAGCACATCTGGGTTATTAACCGTGTTATGCATGATTATGCCTTGAATTGCGTTATGCAAGCTTGATGAGCAATTGGCCATATTATGGCGGCATTCTAAAGTGCAGGTCTTACGTATGCGTCGAGGCGAGGTAAGGGTGCCTATGATTGTTATGACATGTTAGATGTCGGTATTGCATGATTATGATTGTTTGGAGGTACGTGTTAGCCTAAGCGAGGCTTAGGTAGTTACTTATTGAGAGTTATCTCATCCCCCGTTGTTAAGAATATTTCAAGCTTGGAATGACGAGTAGTCGTCACGTGTGGTTCGAAGTTTTGGGGTGATACTGGGCATTGGATATATCATCCTTTTGGATGCCCTGTTGTAGAGGAATTTAAGTCAACCTCCCTTTTGTATGCGTGACCTTGTTAGGATGTGGATTTGTCACGCCCCGAACCCCATCGAGCTTGCGGCATACCTCTTTGGTCAATTATCGCGATGTCCCAGGAAGTCGTCGACCTTACACATCTAGAGATAAAGCACTAGCGGAAAAAAAACAAACACCCAGACAATATTTATGCAGGGTAGTAGGGAGAATATATACATTCATTACCAAGTCAAACTTACACAATACACGCTACTTACGAAACACATAATATACATGCATACCGATCTACTAGAGTTTATACCACCGATAACAAAAAGGACCAGTAGCCTGGGCATACCCTAACTCCAAAAATAGGGCACCTCAAAACCTTCACTCTACCCCTAAACTAGCCCCTACGTCCCCTGGGTGGTATCCACTCCGAGTTCAACTCCCTCGAACCCAAGTCTGAATTCCTCTAAGCCACCTGCTCATCTGAGGACTCAGAGTTTGCCTTGATCTCAATCGGAATGTCCTCATCACCCGACTCTAGCGGAATTTCGATATGCTCTTCCTCTTCGGACTCTTTCTCTTGCTCTTCCTCTGGCTCATCCTCAGGTTCCTCTTTTGGTTCTAACTCCGGGTCTTCTTCTGGTTCGTCTTTGGGTTCTTCTTCCGGTGCCTCTTCAGGCTCTTCTTCTCCGGGTTCCTCCTTTGGCATTGTATCTAGATCTACATCCATAGGATCATACCCTGCCTATGATTCCTCCTGCTTCGGATCAGGCTCAGCTACCGAAGGTTCGGGTGCTGCAAGTACATGCTGATATCCTAACTGCATGAGACTAGTATCCACGCTAGTCATCTCACCATCGGGAGGGGGTATAACCGACGGATCCCAATCCCTTATGTTGACACCTAATTTTAGCTGATGCGTCATTAAAAATAAAAATTCGAGATTATGGTTTCCGATCGCGACGGAGCCTGTTTCTCGAGCAAAAAATGTCGTTTTTTAATTCTGTCTGTTGGCTTAGCTTTTATAAGCGATTTTCTATTCATTTCATACAAAAACCCGAAAAGTCAAATGGTTGACTTTGGCGTTGACTTTTTGGTCAACCCTTTGACCAAAAGTCAACCCCAGGTCAAATTGGGGCTTTTCTCATAAAAAGATTCCTTTCAAGTCCAATTTCACTTTAGAAGTGGAAATTTTAGAAAAATTCAAAGATTTAATCATAAAATCAAGCTCCTAGTGAAAAGTCAACTAGGGTTTGACTTTTGATCAAACCTTTGACCAAAAAATTGAAAAGTAAAAAAATCCAAAAATCATTTTATTTTATATTCAATTTACCTTTGGCATTAGAAATTTTACAAAAATCGATTTAAAATCAACTTTTTCCCAAATTGCGGAATTTGATTCAAATCGGGCAAAAAATGAAATTACTTCATTTCTAGTCATTTTTTAGATTAGTTTTCTTCACGACATTTGATCTATAGGTCATTTTATATCCAATTTTTGAATCAATTTTGTGATTCCAAGCCAAACACAAAAACCCCCAATTTTGGCCATAATCAGTGATTTTGATAGATTCTTCATGATGTGCGCGATTGAGGCACGAATGAGCCTAATTTCTTATATGAAATCCAAATTCAAAATCAATTTTGGAGGATTCACATGAATTTGGGTCAATTTAATCAATTTAGTGATCCAATGATTAGGAAGTCTAAGAGTGATTGGTCTAATTAGTGCAATTCAACTTGACCCACTCTAGACTAATATTCAATTTGATGAATTGGGACTCAATTTGGTTAATTAGACTTCAATTAAACTTGTTAGTTTAGCTCGGTCATGCAATTACCCAAATTCAGAGCTAATTGACTCAAATCGGTTTAATTCAAATTGAACTGATCCGATCAGATTAGTCATTTTCCGGTCGAAAATTTTGATGATCGATAATCCGGTCGGACCAACCAAGATCAGTCACATCCTCTTAAGTGCAAAAATGACAAAAATGCCCTTAATAAAAAATGACAAAAATGCCCTTAATTAAGAAAGACAAAAATTCCCTTCTTCAAGGATTAAGCAAATTAATTAAGGGATTAACAAATCAATCATGGCTATTCATCTAGAATTGATCATGTCCATCCATGATGCCATGTCACCAATCCTTAGCTATTAAGGAATATTCTTAATCATTAAGGATGCATTTTGAGCCATTGGATTGATCTAAGGGCTAAAATTCAAAGTTGGGGGAGGTATTTAGTGTTTTTCCCTCCAAAAATCAAAGGGGGGTTTCATTTTTCAGATCTGGTTTTCTCTCTCCTCTCTCTCTCTCTCTCTCTCTCTCTCTCTCTCTCTCTCTCTCTCTCTCTCTCTCGGCCGCCGGCCTTCCGGCTCCTTGCCGAGCGCTTTCCGGTGAGCCGCCGCCCCTCCGACGTCCCCCACGGCGGCTTGAGGCTGGTCGCAAGACCAGCTACCCTCGCTGGTGGCTGGAGCTCACTGTTCCGGCCTGATCTCCCTCTCGGCAGCATCACCGGCTTTACCGCCGGTGATTTGTCCAGCTGAACCGGCTGTCCGGTGACCTTTTCCGGCGATCCAGACTTTCCGATATCCTTCCTCAGCATTCTCACGTCGCTGTGGTGGCCGGCCTCTCGTCAAACGGCCACCGGATTTCATCCTTAGCTTAATTTTTCGCTGATTAGTCCATTTTGTGAGAAAACGAGTTAATTCTCACATTATTTCGTGCAATCCATTGTCGTAAGTTGGCCAAGCTTTCCGAGGCTTCTCCGTGCCATTTCAGATCAGAATACGGAGGCCAGATCGCTCGATTGAGCGTTGAAGCATTGTGAGACAAGGTAAGAACACTTGAACACAATTCTGTAAATTCGTGTCCAGTAAAAGCTGCATGCTTGAGATGCTGATTTGAGCCTGTTAATGTCGAAATCTGGTGAAATGATAAACTAGAGAGCCGTAAAGATCGTTTTAAGCTTCGATTCGATATATCATATGCCTCAATCGGACTTGATTTGCTATGTCAAAACACTTCTAGAAGTCAGGATCAGAATCTGTAATTTGTTGTTTAAGTCTGTTCTGATGATTCCCTGACTGACGTTGTGCTGTTCGATGAATTTTATGATTTTTTACAATCATTTTCTGGAAACACTTCCTTCATGAGAGTTGTAAAACACATCCTGATCTGTTCACCATAAACTTTTCACAAAATATTGAGCATGTTAGCCTAGTACGATTTGTAACGTCATATGCATGTAAATCTGGTATCATGCTGGTTTCAGTCGACCTTCGTGTGTTCTTCGATTTTCATAAATTCGTGTGTTCGAGATATGAAAACATTTTCTTCACGAAAGTTCTTCCTGAGATCGAGCTCTTTCTATTGATACTAATTTCATCAAAATCGAAGATCATTTAAAATTTCAAAAGGAATTCTCACAATTTGATCAGAATCTGTGTCCAGATCTGATTTTCATTCCTTTGGAGTTCAAAAGATGTTTCTCCGAATTTGATAACGTTAGAGTCATTTTTTGCCAAAAATCAAAACTACAAAGTTGCTCATTGGGGTCTCATTATGTTAACTGAAAATTTTGAGGACTTAATTACAATTTTGGGAGGGTCAATTTGCTTGAAAAGTCTCTTCGGGTTAAAATTTCATTTGCAATTGAGTCCTTTGTAAAAATTGAATTTTATAAAACTTTAGAGGGCTTTTTAGCAAAAACTCAAAACATGAAAGTTGTTGCACTCAGGGAATCCTAACCGTACAAAACTTTTTGCGCTATGTTGATAAGGTTTGTTATTTTTCCCGCTATTATTTTGAAATTCATAACTGAACCGAGTCCAGCCTGTCACTGAGATTAATTCGATATTTTCAGGAAAATTGGCTAGGATTTAGAAAAAATGGTCTTCATGACTTTTGATCCTCATGTCATAAGCTTTCTAATGAAACCTGAACCACTTCATTTGGACGTCATTAGGATAGTTAATCATATTTGAACAGATTCAATCCGAATTAGACATTAATTGAATAAGTGGTCTTTTTTATAAAGCCCACTTTTCATTGTTTGATTGATTTCGAAACAAAGCCCATGGGCTTGAATGCATGCTCATTTTACTATTATGCATGTGTTTGTTAGATGAATGTTAGGCCCGATGCATGTTCGGCGGGTAGCCCATTCATGATCATTAGAACCCGACTTTAGGGGTTAATTGATATGAGTTGCCGTTTTGTGAATGCAAATGGTAGCTCATTATCATTAACCATTAATCAAATAATGTTAGGTGATTAAGTGGGTGACGAATCGAAACGCATGAAAAACAAAGGCCGATCCCGAGGCCCGTGCTTAATTAGTGAGTTGCTTGCACCATTGTTTTTCCATATGTCGTTTGTTATTAATGAATGTTATGGATGTAAACATCGACACCCGAGAGGCGGTCCAAGGAAGAATAATCCAAAATTGAAAAAGCCAAGATGATTGACCGATGTCCAATCCGGTCTCGATTTGTACTCATTTGATGATGGTACTAAACCGATGTCCAATCCGGTTTCAATTTGTACTTAATTCATTCATCCCCGATCATGTCTCGGGTTTTTCAATTCGTGTTGTAATAAACACCCGACGAGTTGCGGGTTTATGCTTTTTAGTTTCTCGCACTTAGATTTAGCTCGTCTTTTCAATACTTCGAGTGTTTACTTTACGAAAAGTCTTTCAATACAATTGATTGTTTCTTTCTTTTTCTAGACTAAAATAGGATTAGTTTAGAATCTCAAAAAATAATAGACTGAGGGTCAGAATCTGTCTCGAACACGGTGTCAAGGCTCACCACCTCCCCATCAGCTATAGGTGGACCCCATTGGCCTGGCGCATCAAACGAAACGTCGAAGGATCTAAAGGGTCCATAGAAGCTGGTTTGGTCCCGATAACACCAGTTGAGGTAGGGATGGGTCTTGAGCTGTAGCCCATCCTCATCAACCCAAACTATAATATATTATCTAATATAAGCCTCCCCGTTCCAACCCGGATACTCGATCACCGAACGATCTATACGGTTCAAGATCCCAAAACGCAGCGGTATGCTAGCCATCGTCAAGGTTGGGGGTCTAAAATGTTGGGGTTTAACAATAGTAAGAACGAATCTCAGTAAGTAGGCCTCTTAAACCTAAACTAGACTAACATGCACCTTCGGGCAAGTAACAAACCATACACAGTCTAGAATTCATACGACTTAAGGCCTCGGGCCCAAATCAAGCATATCGTTGACCCTGTAGGTTAGGCTCATAATAATAACAACAATAAAGCAAGACCCAATTATGGCACATACACGATATCACTTGGCCACGAACACATGCCATGGACATGCTTGCACTCGTTAATGCACACTTTACATACGTGCCAATTTCCCATTTGATCTCCGACTTGCATTAAATACATAAGGTCTATCACTGCTCGGGACTCACGTAATATGCCATAAGTGCATGACACAACCCGCATGAACGACGCCTCAGGTTGGCCATCATTCGATAAGCTGGGCATTGTCTCACGTTAAAGGCATCAAGACGGGTTCAATACCCCGTGTAAATGACGCCTCAAGGATTATGTGACCACACGTACACACTTCACCAATTATTATATGAACCCCACATAAACGACGTCTCAGGGCAATTTAGAAGATCACATGCTCAGTGCCATTCGTACAAACTCGCATGATTCTTATAACATGTCATCACTTAATATTCATGAAAACTATGGCCATAATGTTCAAAACTCAGAGCATCAATCGAATCCACATTGAACATTCAATTCAATATAACAACATGCTCGATTCACCATTTAATCCAATTCAGCCGCAGTACATAACTGGCACATGAAAATCATGCAATTAAGTCATAAAATCGCACAAGTCTATGGCATGCAATGCATTTCCCTTTCACGGCCTTATCAAGCACTCTAAACAATAATGCAACGTCACATAATTAATTCCATGCCATACCCAAATCAGCCACTTCATATTGCAATCACAAGACACTTACCAATTCACATTTAAAACTATAAAGTAGCAATATGTTGTCCATTCAAGCCCACCTTGCTCAGCCATAAACAGCCCACTATAGGCCTCTAAATCACTTCCAAAACAGCCTATTAGGCTACCATAACCATCTCATTATCAAGCCTAATCACCAGCCACTTAAACAACCCTTAAATTACCCTAATTAACCCCTAAACTTGCCTAGAAATGCATCAAAGCTTAATTAGGGTTTAGGGTTTCCACTTACCAAGGTCTTAAGCTCCAAGGGGGTGCCGAACAAGGGGGAAAATTGTGACGTCCCCACCTCGAGGCTATTAACGTGACGTCCCGTTTATTATTATCTTTCTTTAAACACAAGCGGAAGCATAATTTCGGGACAATCACATTAAAAACAATAGCGAGATTAAGATAAACAACATCATGAGCAAACCTTATATTTATAGGACACGCAAACATATTTTACAAGCCAACTTAGCCAATTTTAGCCATTTACACATGATAACAAATGGCTCGGTTACTAGATGTCGCCATATAGAATGCTCCCTACTGTGCTTCTCGCGGTTACTGTTCACCCGGCTGGAATCTGTTGATTTCGGCTGATTCCGGCGATCGATTGGGCTGGTTTTTTGGAGGCTAAGCCCCTTGAACACTCCTCAACCACCCTCCAAAGGGCTCCTCTCCTTGTTCAGCATAGACGTTGGATTTTCAGATCTGAAAGTAGCCATTTCGGTCTTCCTCGCTGGAGACACTCGGCTGAACTGAGGTGTTGGTTTTTGGACTTCCTGAAGGTAGGCCTCCCTCTTAGGTTCTCTCCTATAGTTCCCCTCCTACGGGTTTGGATTTGGAGGCTTGCTGTGTGCCTTAGCCATTTCGGGGACCATCGGGTTGTTCCGTCTACTGTTCTGGTGCGAACCTTGTTCTGGTTTGTTGCTGCTGGTGATTGACTGATCGATACTTGGTCGAGTACTGGGTTGGGTCTGGTGGATTGCTGCTGCTGCTAGTTGGATTTGGAGTTTGTGGTTTTGAGGCTGTAATTTTACTGGGACTTGCTGATACGTGCCCTGTTTTGGACGATGGTGATGGTTGGTTGACTGCTAGCTGTTTGTGAATTTGCCCAAATGGAAAAGTCTATAGAAATCACAACGCCCAACCCATCCCCTCTTCCAGAGGCCGAACCTCTCCCTCTTGCGAAGACCCTTTAGGGATCTGATGCGAATACTTCAGCAGCTACTCATCTTCCTGTGAATGAGGCTGATCGCCCTTTGGGTCATAAACCTTTTCTGAAGGGCAACACTAGCCAGAACCCGCCTAAGACTACTGCCCCTGCTGCTGGTACTGATGTTGCTGGACTTACACGTAGTCGTAGTAGGGGTAGGTCGAAGAGCCGTTCTCTTAGGCGCGGCTTTGTAGCGTCCTCAAGTCGTCAGCCTAGTTCTAAGGGGACTCCAAATGTGACTGGGCAGTATGGTAACCAATAGCAAGGTCCTCCAACTTTGGCCCCCAAAACCAGAACTTGGGCAAATGTTGCCAAGGTCTTAACTAAAGGCTACAATCTATCTTATGTACCCCCAAAAGAGGAAAATGGTGAACTAATAGTGGACATTACACCAGAGATTATAGCCGATGAGAATCCCTTTTGGCAAGAATGTGTGGTCGGACACTACATTAGGAAGAAAGTTCCCTTCAAATTGACCAAAGAGGCTATTAGGAAAGCATGGGGTGACAAAGTGGCTGAGATTAAACTCCATGAAAATGGCTTCTACTTCTTTAGAATTTCAGATTCTGAGTTTCGAAGAAAGATCATTGATTCTGGTCCGGTCTCTATATTTAGCTGCACTATGTTATTGCAGTAATGGCATTCCAAACTAAAGCTGAAAAGAGGTGTTCTTGAAACTATCCCGGTGTGGGTCAGATTAAGAGACATCCCCTACTCCTTATGGTCCCCTGCTGGCATTGGGCGAATTGCTAGCGCCTTAGGGAAACCTCTGTACGTTGATGTACAAACAGAGCAGATGGTAAGGATCTCCTATGCCCGAGTTTGTGTGGAACTAAAGGCTAAGGATCCAAGAGCTGAACAAGTAAAGGTTAGATGGGATGATGAAGTGAATGTAATCCATGTGGAATATGAGTGGAAACCGCTAGCTTGTCCTTCTTGTGGCGTCTTTGGCCATAAAGAAGGTTCTAATGGTTTTAAATGTGTATCTATTCGCCCCAATAACAGAGACAACTCTCCTGCAAATGGCCACCATAGTAGTGCTCCTCGCTCAGCACCTGTCCACGAAGACGATGGGTGGACTCAAGTGCCACCTAAGAAGGGTAAAGCCCCTATTGGAAAGCCTCAATCAGCGCTAGTCTGAACTCCCATGCAGACCCAACCAGGCTCGACTTCAGCTGCAAATCTGACCACCACAGATCATCCTCCGGCTGATTTGCACACAACACTACAACCTGAGGCGAGAGACTCTGACCTGAGGCCTTTCACGGACACTGAGACAAGCCTTCCCTCTGCTCCAAGTTCTGTAGAGCCTACTAATCAGCAGGCAGAGGACCCTTCGCAGGCTTCTACAGAAGGATCTGCTGACTCCTAGACCATTCCGGATAAATCCAGTGACCCGGAAGGAAAACTGGAACAGGAAGCAGCTCATGCCTCACCCCCCAACACAAGATCTTGTGCTTCTATGTCTGGTACTTCGGATGATTCACATAGACCCCTTCCCGGCTCTACCCACAACTCGATGCACCATGGAACACTTCTTAGTCCGTCTTCCTCAAAAAAGAAAACAAAAAGGAGGAAGCCAACAAAATCTCAGCGGTAGTTTTTGATTTTATAGATGTTTTTTGGAGTATGGAATATTAGGGGCTTAGTAAATCCCTTGAGGCAAGTTGAAATTCGCGCCTTCATTAGGAAATACCACCTTTGCTACGTTGGGATTATTGAAACTAAAGTTAAAGCTTCTTCTTTTGATGTGATTTCTAGAGGCTTATTCACTACTTGGAGATGGATTTCCAATTATGATTACTCTCCTCTTGGCAGGATTTGGTTTGGATGGGACCCAAATGAGATGGATATTAGTCTCATCTTCTCTTCGGACCAACTTATCCATCTTCAGCTTCGTTTTTTGAACCTTCAGGACTCTTGTTTGTTCACAATTGTTTACGGCCAGCATACCTTTGTGAAACGTAGACATTTATGGGCTGATCTTTATTGTCTCTCCAGAGGCGACTTACCATGGATTGTTGCGGGGGATTTCAATGCAATCAGAGACCCGGAAGATAGGGTGGGTAGTACTACCTCCTGGATCCCAGCTTTTGATGAATGTAGAGAAGGCCTCAACTGGGCGGGCTTGGAGGACCTTCGCTATATAGGGTGCAGATACACATGGACGTATTCTACAGGTGTTAATAGGAAAATGCGCAAGATTGACCGGGTGCTTACCAATGACGCTTGGCTTCAACAATTCTCCTTTTCGGAAGCAAATTTCCTTCCACCTGGAATTTCTGATCACTCCCCCATGATGATCAAAATTGTACCACCAAGTTCGGCTAACAAGCCTTTCAAGTTCTTCAACTTTTGGACCACACATCCAACTTTTTTGGACTTGGTCACCCAAGCTTGGGACTCTCCCTTTACTGGAACACCTATGTATACAGTTTGCTGCAAACTCAAGGCTCTCAAAGCAAAGTTGAAACTGTTGAATAGATCTTCCTTCTCAGACATTTCCACCAGAACGGAACAGGCTAGATTGAATCTTTCAGCTGTTCAGACAGCTTTGGAGTCAAATCCAGTTGTTCAAAGCCTGTTGGCAAGCGAAGTAACACTCCTGCGAACCTTCTCTGATTTGAGATCTCAAGAAGAATCATTCTTTCGATAGAAATCCAGAATTCGTTGGCTCAAGGAAGGAGACATGAATACTAGATATTTTCATCACTTTGTCAACAAGAGGAGACTTCATAATAGAATCTTAACTATTTCAACAGAGGATGGAGTGCTAATTACCGAACCTCAGGAAGTCAGGAACCATATCGTTGGACACTTTCAGAGTTTACTAAACGGTGATCCAGCACCGGTCCAACCTTCCGCTTCAGAGTTGGAGGTTCTTCTTGGACAAGTCTTAGATGAAGATCAGAGGTCTACCTTAGTTCAGCCGATCACTGAAAAGGAAATCAAATCTACCCTCTTCTCACTTGCTAAGAACAAAGCTCCTAGCCCTGATGGATACAATGTTGAGTTTTTCAAACACACATAGGGGATTACTGGACCATCTATCCTGATGGCGGTAAAAAATTTCTTTGAGACTGGGCGCATGCTTAAAGAGATTAACAACACCATCTTAACGCTGGTTCCCAAATCACCTAATGCTTCGGCTATGAGCGATTTCCGCTCGATTGCATGTTGTAATACCTTATACAAATGCATTTCCAAAATCCTTGCTAGGCGTATTGCAAAGGTTATACCGACGCTGATTGGATCTTCCTAAACAGCTTTTGTCAGAGGCCGCAGAATTAGAGACAACATCATGGTTGCCCAAGAACTTTTTGCGGACTTTCACCATGAAGCTTACTTACCTAAATGTGCAATCAAGGTGGACTTCCATAAAGCCTTTGACACCATTGATCGGAACTTTATTGAAGGGGTACTTTCAGCCTTCAAATTTCCATTTTCCTTCATTAAACTGGTTATGACATGCATCTCAACTGCCAAATTTTCGATCTCCATCAATGGAGAATTGCATGGCTATTTTTCTAGTAGCAGAGGAAAACGACAGGGTGATCCCCTATCACCGTACCTATTCATTCTTGCTATGGAAATCTTTTCAGCCATTCTCAAGACCAAAACTGACAACCCGGATTTTCGGTGGTTTTGGCGATGCAAGAGACCTCGTATCTCCCACTTGTTCTTCGTTGATGATGTCCTTATATTTTCGCAAGGACACATGAGATCGTTCGAGCTTATAAAGGATTCTCTTGACTTGTTCTCAAATTGGTCTGGACTAAGACCTAATCCCAACAAGAGCAATATTTACCTCTCGGGAGGTAACTCTGAGCTTCATAACGGTCTAGTACAATACCTTGGATTTCAACAAGGGTCTTTGCCTTTTCGATACTTGGGTGTGCCTATTGTTTCATCTAGGCTGCGCAAGGAGGATTGCAAACTCTTGATTGACTCCATCACGACACGAGCCCGCTCTTGGACCCAAAGATTTCTATCTTTTGCTGGACGTGTACAGCTTATCCAATCAGTATTGCACTCCATTCAAGTGTATTGGGCAACGATATTCTCCCTTCCCAAATCAGTCTTGTATAGTATTGAGGCTATACTTAGACAATTTCTTTGGAAAGGTCCTAGCTTAGGATCGGGTGGTGCTAAGGTAGCTTGGGATACAGTTTGCCTCCCAAAAGAAGAAGGCGGCCTAGGGATACGAAGACTAACCGAATATAATAGAGCCATGACTCTAAAGCACATATGGATCCTTTTCACGGATAAGGAATCTATGTGGTGTAAATGGATACATTCAAACCTTTTAAAGAAAAACTTTTGGGTTGTATCCAAACCCACCTTTTGCTCTTGGACTTGGAAGAAGATCCTTGATTTGTGAGACTTAGCCCAGACTCTCTTTCGATGGAAGATTGGCAATGGGCGATCGATTTCTTTCTGGTTTGACTGGTGGCATTCACAAGGCCCCCTTTATCTCCTATTCACCAATATGGACATTTATCAGTCTCGGATCCCGCGTGATACTTATGTCCGGGACTTCTTTCACTCTACATGGCAACCATCAACCACTTTACACACTATTATGGATTGGATGGAAGCTCTTCCAAGCTTTGAAGATGACACTCCAGACACTTTGATCTGGAGCCCTAATCCGACACAACCTTTTTCGGTGGCTCATGCTTGGAACCATATAAGGAAGGTAGGCCATCCAGCTCGTTGCCACTCCTTTATATGGGATTCTCATTTGGCCCCCCGACACTCCTTTCTATTATGGATCGTGTCACTTAATCGGCTTCCTACTCAAGTTCTTCTTCTCCAAAATCGTCGGATCGAATCAGGACTTTGTGCTTTTTGCCGTACTACCCCGGACTCCATTAATCACCTTTTCTTCGAATGCTCCGCTACCAGCAGGCTAGCTTCCTTCTGGGCAGCTAATTGTAATATTCATTAGCGCAATCATCCGTGGCCGGAGCTTATTTTGTGGGCCAGCAAAATTTGTGGAGGCCCTTCATTTGCCCATAGAATTGCTTGTTTCTCCTTCGAAGCCCTTTGCCATATTATATGGAGTGAGCGTAACAACTCTCTTTTCAGGAACAAGAATATCTTCATCCCGGGAATATGCAAGCACGTCATCAAACTGGTGAAGGATAAAGCTTTATCCTTGGGACGAATTGCAGACACACCTACAAATAGAACATTACAAAAGAGCTGGGACCTTTCACCTTCCATTTTTTCTTAATTTGGTAGTGTAGTTCCTTCTCCTGTATAGGCTTTTGCTGGTTTGGTGTTTTTGCCTAGCCTTGTAGAGTGGCCCCTTCCCCTCTTGGATTTTTTTGTTCCTTTGGGGCCTAGGGCCGTCTCTTGTGTTTTTTGTATATGGTGATTTTGAAAAGTAATACAAATTCTTACCTTTAAAAAAAAAAACAAATGGCTCAGGTGTCCTAAGCCCACTACTTCGGATTCACGGCTCCCAGCTTTCCCTGAATTCCAACATGGCTCAAACTCCCCCTGTCACTACTGTCCATTCGACCATCCTATGGACCTGAGGGTGGGAAAATGGGGGATGAGTCAGGGAGACTCAGCAAGTGAAAACACTAATATTAAGCGAGGATATATCGATCGCCGTTAACATAAGTCGGCCCTTACCGCACCCACATCAATGGCAGATCAATAGCAAAGTTCAAACAAGAGAGCATCATGCATGGTCACATCGTACACACTTTACAAATCAAGGCTCGGTTCTATCTCAAAACAACATCAAACATGAAACATGATCAAATCGAGAAATGAACCAACTACAACCAACCAAACATCCGAGAAACGAACTAAGCAAACCACGTCACAACGCATCTCAACATCCTTTCCCGATATTAGGTAATTCACTTACACAACAATTAAACAAGACCTAGAGAAAACGAGGTGTGTGAAGGGCACGTGAGTCTCAGCGATTCTCGGGCGATTCTTGGGTGGTTCTCAAGCTTAAACACGAACACAAGGGTCTTAGATAAGGCTTCCTAGAGGCCAAACACTAGAGAAACAATGGCACTTAGCAAGCTCTCTTTTCTTTTCTCTCTCGAAAAGGAAACAAGGAAGAAAGTGGCATACGGCTTGAGAAAGAGGAAGGTGGCATAAGCAAGAGGAAGAAGGGGGGCTTCACGTGAGGCTCTTCCTCTTTCTCTCTCTTTCTTTCTCCCCTTGGCTGAATGGCCTTCTTTCTATTTATAGAGAGGCGAAACTTGGGGCCAAAGTTTGGATGAGGTAAGCACACGTGTTATCGGGGAGGTGAGGTAAGTGCACGTGTCATCAGGTGCGTGAGGTAAGCGCATGCGTCATCGAGGGTACGAGGTAAGCAATGACCTCATTAGGTCATGTTGACGGTGCCTCCAAAGTCCAACTTCCATTAATGCGAGTCATGATGAAGGGTCCTAAAGTCTTGATTCATTAATTGTAAGACATCATGAAGGGTCACCAAAGTCCAAGCAATTAATATGAGCCATTATAAGGGTGGCCTCCAAAGTCAAGAACAATAATGGCTAATTAATAAAGCTTGGAGGATAAGCTTTGACTCGGTCAATGCCTTATCCTCTAGATTCTTTTACCAATTTCTCGAACCGCATACTCCCTAGAACCTTCTAACATTACTGAATTCTCACGCAAATGACTCGGGCCAATCGGGTCACATGAAATAGATCATTTGGCACAACAATCACAACCCTCATTATAAACATCTAACTTATTCTCCGAGAGTTTTCCCAAGATATAACATGCTCGTTAATCCCATTCAACCCGAGGTTCGGTGTGGAAAATCCTCTAAATATGCCTCAAATATCACCAAAAGGCATCAAGTCGAGATTCCAACGTTCTCAGATAGAAATTGATAAATCTTTGAAATCTGATAAAATCGAACTGCTTTGCATTGTTCACGAAATCGGACTTGAAAATATAGTAAATGGATTCCGAAAATTCTCAAATTCTGTTATGTCATAAACAAAGCTTTAACAAACATTTCTTGTGAAGAACACAAAATCGGAATCTCTCCATAAACACCATTTATAGAAAAGGACATTCTTAACAACTTTTGTGGAGGAAACTTTTCCAAAATCGGCCCAGAAAAGCTTGTAGAAAATAAAGACGGTATAAAAATCACAGAAATACCCATTCTAAGTAGTTTCACATGGTCCAAAAATCAGGCCATCGTACCACTCATATCAACTCCAAAATTTCTGAAATTAAAGTATATAAAACCTTAGGATGTTTGGAGAAACTTTCGAGAAGAAAGTGTTTGGAAATTCAGATCACAAAAGTCTCCCCAAAAATAACAAAACGAAGGGGTACAAAGGATTCGAAACTGGGTTTTCCAAAATAAGAGAAAACAATTTAGTTCCGATTGGAAAACTTCCAAACTTAAATCATAGTCATTTCCTAGAAATTGAAATTGAGGAGGTTACAAAAATGGACAAAAATCGAGATGTGACACAAATGGGCCGGATGGTCGCCGGTTCATGTCACGCCCCGTACCCCACGAAGCGTAATCATCCCTCTTAAGGTCGAATTTGTAGTGCGACGTTCCCAGGTTACGTCACCGACCCAAAACCCATATCAAAGAATCAAAACACATGCGGAAACGACGTATATGTAATATGTATATATATACACCCGTACAATTAACAACATAACCACGGATAGCACAACACGAGAGTTCAGTAAAATTAAAAACGTATATGCATTCCTTACCATTAACAATATATACATTATCCATTTACAACCCAATAAGATACAACGGTGATAAGCCACTCAGTCAAAAAGGGGGGTAAGCGGCTAAGGAGGTCGAACTACAGAAAGGGAGGGCTACAGTAAAAAAGTATCGGCCCTTACATCTTAGAAACTATAATCTAGCCTAAGGCACCCAGTCAAGATTGGAACCCGACAACTCTGAGGGACTCTCGTACGACTCCGGCTCCTCCTCAGAACTCGTCTCCTCGGACTCAGTCTTCAGCTCGGGATCCTGCTTCTCGTCCATGTCTATGTCCATCGGCTCTGGGGCCTCAGCGTCCATCTGCTTCGGGACTGGGTCTAACACCTCTGGCTCGTAGTCTACTCGTCCTAACTCCTCATGCTCTTCCCTGTCCTCAACAATCTCATAGCCACCATCAGAATCCGGATCATCCTCCATATCAGCATCAATCATGTCACCATATGGGCACTGTGGATCTAACTGACCCTCCCCGTTGAACGGGATATCTACATATTAGAAGGGTCCAACATCTCCAAAACAGTCTCGGAAGCACTATGCTAAGTACTCGTGGGTCTCATAGTGTGCTAAGTCCACGTCCAACCATACTATGGTATAATGCCTAAGGTACATTTCCCCGTTCCCTATGGGGTGTGTAGACATAGTAGGCTCGACATGGTGGGGAATCCCAAAGCGAACTGGCACCTCTGCCATCATCATGATCGAGGGTCTGAAATGTCGATTTTCCAACAACCGTGAGACTAAACTCAACAAGTAAATAACCCCTAAACCTAAACTAGACTAATGTGCATATCCTGGCAGGCAAATTAAACACACAAAATAGTGTACCATCAAATCGAAATAATTGCCTTAGGCTTGTGGCCCGAATCATTTATACCACAGCCCTGCAGGTTAGGCGTTCATTCACAATATTCACGTGCAAATTATTGAACATGCACACGATTAACGAGCTCGACACACAATTGTCATTTTCATGAATAAAGCAATTATTCCGATCCGAAGGCCAACAGATATATCGACCCAAAAGCCACGACCTAAAGGCCAACAATGTTTAAACCAACCCGAAGGCCACGACCTGAAGGCCAACAATGTTTAAACCGACCCGAAGGCCATTTTCAGTAATAAATCGACCCGTAGGCCTAACCCGAATGCCACAGTTTAATCCGACCCGAAGGCCTGACCCGAAGGCCTAACCCAAAGGCCACAATTTAAACCGACCCGAAGGCCCGACCCGAAGGCCATTTTCAGTAATAAATCAACCCGAAGGCCCAACCCGAAGGCCACAATTTAGTCACATCAGGTATGTGCATCTTCACACTTATATATCCAACTCACATCAAAAAGCAGTGAACGAACTCAAGCATAATGAGCATTTAGTTCAATCATGAACACACAAGTCAATGATGTCAATTCATGTCCAATTAACATTAGTTAGAATTTGACCAATCTAACATTATATCAGCACATCCAAATCATTCTGTTTTAGCCCAATGAAACCTGGCACTTATTTCACGTGATTAATGTAATGTAATGTAATACACTATGGGCCCGCCAATAATAAGTCAATCTCGGCTACTAGACCCACAACTAGGCATCATCTAGCTTAATCTCATTAGGTCCTAATTAGCCAAAGAATCAAACCATCACCACATTAATCCATTGAATTCCTAATTTAGGCAATTTACTTAAATTCGGTTCTGGTGTGAGCAGTACCAGACCAGCCCTCATTTGGCCATTAATCTACACCCAAATCATCTTATTAAGCTCCAATTAAACCCCACAATCAATCAATACACATTAACCCATAATTAGACCATAATCTAGCGTAATTAATCCCTAATTCACCCACCTAAAGTGCAAATTAAACTAATTTGAGTTTAGGGATTTAATACTCGCCTAATTCAATTCGGGTGGACGGAAATGAGCGGCCAATCACTGACAAGTGGTGGAATCGGTGGTGGCGTTCCAACAGTACGGACGACGGCGTCCGCGATGGTTTTCTTGGTCTCTCACGGCTGAGGGGCAGGGGTGGTGGTGATGGTGACGAGGATGGTCAGGACGGTGGCACGGCGGCTTGGACAGCCACGGCGCTCATGGACGGCGGCCGATTCGACGATTGGCGGTGGTGGCCGGTTCGACGATCCTCTTGGTCTATGGCTGATTGGCGGCTGAGTAGGGTAAGAGAGAGAGGAAGTGGTCGTATGGGGGTGAGGATGATGGCATGGTGTCACGGTAGCAACAGCTCGGCTGGGAGGGCTCCGACGCGGCGGCGGTGAAGCTCTGGTGGACGGCCTCCACAGCGATGAAGAAGGAAGAACGGGGGAGGAGGAAACGATGTGAAAGGGAGAGAGAGAGAGAATGGCCGGTCCAAAGGGGGTCTAAAGGGGTCAAAGGAGCCCTTAGTGGAGTCCACATGTCAACAATCTAAAGCTTTGGACAAAAATACCTTTAATCCAAGGGCTATGGTTCATTCTAATCCTATAATTTATGGGCAAAGTGGTCAATAGCCCTCAATTATTAGGCTGATCACATAATATACTATTTTCCATAATTAAAACCCCAAAAATGTCTAAAATTCGAAATTACACAAAATGGGTCCAAGGGCATTTTGGTAATTTTCTGGTTCCGGGTCAAAATTTCAATTTTTTACCGTACCAACTCCAAATGGGTGTGGCCAACATAATATGGCGTCAGATTAGTAAAAATCACCTTTTAAGCCCTCGAAAATCGACTGCAAAGTTTGGAGAGCAAAATAGTAAATTTTTCACTTCCGGATCGAAATTTCAATTTTCGACCGTACTCGCTTCAAATATGTATGGCCACCCTAAAACGGCATCGGCCTTGAAAAATAATCTCATACGGCCTCGAAAACAGACATTGGAGTCTCTAGGGGCAAAATCGTAATTTTTTCACTTTCGGCCGAAATTTCAATTTTTGGCTGTACTATCCCCAAACACATATGGCCACACTAAAACGACGTTGGCCTTGCAAAATAGTCGCAAATGCCTTTGAAATTTCGACGTCAAAGTTTGGGTCCAATTTCGCGATCAAATTTGCTCATTTTGAAATTTTAAGGCCTCTTACTAATGGGCGGCTGTTTAGGGGTTACGCGTATCGATCTAGGGTTGTCCGAATCATGATAGCCTCGATTTTTGGGAGAATGCGAGGAATTATCACTAGTGCCGGAGGTCGCGATCTTTCAGATTAATTTCGGGATTCGCTTGTCACGAGTACTTTCGATCATGCGGAATCACCCGGGATCCAAGTGTACATCGTTGGCTAAATTGCATCCGTCACTTTCTTATGATTGGCCCACAATGGCCCAAAATATTCCCTCAGCGTTTCTCGAAATCGGTACCCACTCGCGATCGGGTCCCCGGTCCACGTACCATTTCCTATTTAGCCTTTCCCATTTGGTTAGTATCTCGTGATTGATCAAGTCCGGGTGAGGCTTACTAAAATTAAACGAGAATTAATATACACTTTATTGGTCCCGTTAACGGGTCAAAATTCGGGATGTTATAGGTCACGCTTGGACTAGCAGCGACGCCGGTGGCTCCCACAGTAGTGAATGGCGGCGGCGGCTGTGGGCTCACGGCTGATCCACACGGCGGAGGGGGTGATAGTGATGGTGATGAGGCATGGGAAAGGAGAGGGAAAAGACGAGGGTGGCGGTGGTTGTGCAGTTCCGGCGGTTGGGCGGCCGGCGGTGGCGGCGGCACTCGGGTTACAGTGCATGACTAGGCGGTTAGTCGTTGATGGTGGTGCGCCGAAAATGAGAGGAAGAAAGAGAGAATGAGGGGGAATCGAGTGGTAGTGGTGGCGTGATCGAGCGGACGGCGACGGTGTGGCTCTGGCGAGGCTGCTCTGGCGGCTCAGCCTCATATGGATGAAGAGGAGAGGAAGAGAGAACGGAGAGGGTGAGAGGGGGAAGTGGCCGACAAATGAAGGGAATGAAGGGAGAGAGAGAGAGAATGAGGGAGTTTTATCAAAAGCTTGAGTGGGAGTTGGTGACCCACTCCACTAACAATGTCCATGCTACCCACCCCACTACATCCTCATCCAATGGTTGAAATTTAAAGGCCAATCAAATCTATCCAAAACCAAGGGTTAGGATCACATCTTGAACAAAATATCTAGGGGTAGGTTTGGGATTGAGCAAATGTGATGAGGGCTAGATTGTCGAACATTTTCGGTCACATTAGGGTATGATCAAGTCCATTTTATTCCCTAAAATTCGAAATTAATGCATAAGGCTCAAGGGCAAAATGATAATTTTTCACTCCCGATCCAAAATTTCATTTTTCGGCCATACTGATCCCAAATATGATTGGCCATACTAATACGAAGTCGTCCTTGAAATTTAGTCTTGTACGTCCGGGAAATTCAACACTCGAGTCCAGATTCAACTTAACGATAATTTCGTTCAAATGCGATTTTAGGGTCTCTTACTAACGGGCGGCTTTTTAGGGGTTACGCGTAATGACCTAGGGTTACTCGAGTCTTAACGGTCTCGATTTCCAAGAGAACGTGAAAAATTATCGCTAGTTCTGGAGATTGCGATTGTTTGGAGTAAGTTTAGGATTGTTTGCCACACATACCTTCGGTTGTGCAGAATCACCCGCGATCCGATTATACGTCGTTGGCAAACCAAATCCATCGCCCTCTTTGGATCGGCCCACATTGGCCTAAAATATTCCCTCGTCGTTCCTCGAAATCGAAGCTCGAATCACGGTCAAGTTCTCGGGTCCACGTATTGTTTTCCTAGTTAGTCATTCCCCATATGTTACTATCCCGAGAGTGATTAGTTCTAGGCGAGACTTACTAAAACAAAATGAGAAATATTTTGTTGGCTTCTGTCTGCATAACTCTTTTGATGGCTTTGAGCAGTTTTCAATCTTTCATGAATGATCTTTACTGTCTCAACTGACTGTTGAAGTAATTCTAGCCCGGTTATACTCCTTTCTCCAACTTCGTCCCAACACACGGGCGTTCTACATGCTTTGCTATACAACGCTTCAAATGGCACTATCCCGATGCTCTACTAATAACTATTATTATACGTGAATTCTGCTAAGGGCAATTGTTCTTCCCACTTGCCTTAAAAATTCAACACACATGCCCGAAGCATATCCTCTAGAGTCTGAATCATCCTCTGAAACTGGTCATCTGTTTGTGGATGGTAAGCTATACTAAACTGCAGCTTTGATCTTAATACCATCTGCAAACTTTTCCAAAAGTTGGCGGTAAACCTGGGATTACGATCCGAAGTAATCGTCCTTGGTACCCTATGTAAACGGACTATTTGTTGTACGTACAACTCAACATACCGATCCAATACGAAGTCCTTTCGCACAGCCAAGAAGTGTGTTGACTTTGTCAATCTATCGATAATCACCCAAATGGAATCATGGCCTCTTTGGTTCATTGGTAATCCCATTACGAAATCCATAGTAATATGTTCCAATTTCCGCTTTGGGATTTCCAAAGGTCGCAACAATTTTCCGGGATTACAATATTGTGCTTTCACTTGCTGGCACGTTAGACACTTATCCACATGCTTGGCTATATCTACCTTCATTCCATTCCACCAGTAGTACTGTCTCAAATTCTGATATATTTTCGTACTCTCCGGATGGATACTATAATTACTACGATGCACTTCTGACAAGATTTCTTCCTTAAGTTCCGCATCGTCAGGCACGTACAACCATCCCCGAAACTTCAATATCCCATCTTCGAACACTTGCAAGTCCGGCTTTCTCTTGGTAGTATCCATTTCTAAAATCTTTTGAATTTCTTGATCCGTAGATTGTAAAGCCTTAACCTTAGTCTGGATTTCTAGCTCGATCCTTAAGATGGCAAACAAGCTCAAGACTTGACTTACTTCAAACTTAAACTCCGAGTCTCGCACAACAAAGTTCATTCCTTGACCATTAAGTGTGTGATGCTTGACTTCCAACTTAATGCATCGACTACCCAGTTGACCTTTCTGGGGTGATATAAAATATCACAATCGTAGTCCTTAAGTAACTCCATCCAATGACGCCGTCTCATATTAAGCTCCTTTTGAGAAAACAAATATTGTAGACTCTGATGGTCCGTATATATCTGGAATCTTTCTTCGCATAAGTAATATCGCCAAATCTTAAGAGCGAATACTATTGCGGCTAATTCCAAATCATGCGTCGGGTAGTTCAACTTATGCGGTCTCAATTGTCTTGATGCATAGGCTATTACTCGTCCATTTTGCATGAGTACACACCCTAGTCTTTTCAATGACACATCACTATAAATTTCATATTCTCCTAGTCCTGATGGAATAGTTAACACCGGTGCCGTGGTCAATCTATGCTTTAGTTCTTGAAAACTCCTTTCACATTTGTCGGTCCATTCAAACCTTGTTTCCTTTTTCAACAATTGTGTTAAAGGTGTTGCTATTGCCGAGAATCCTTCTACGTATTGTTGGTAATATCTTGCCAAATCCAGAAAGTTTTGGACCTTTGTTACCATCGTTGGTCTCGGCCATTTCATTACAGCCTCAATCTTTGCTGGATCTACTAAGATTCCTTTCCCAGAGATCACATGTCCAAGAAATGCTACTCGATTAAACCAGAACTCGCACTTACTAAACTTAGCATTGCATGTTCTCTTAAAGTCTGTAGAACTTTACTTAAATAGAACTCATGCTTTTCCGGGCTCTTCGAGTACACCAAAATATCGTCTATAAAGACTATAACAAACTGATCCAAGAACTCCTTAAACACCTAATTCATTAAGTCCATAAAGGCAGCAGGGGCATTTGTTAATCTAAACGACATTACTATAAATTCATAGTGTCCATATCTCATCTTAAATGCCATTTTCTATATGTCCTTCTTCATAATCCTCAATTGATGATATTCCGTCCTCAAATCAATCTTTCCTCTCCTTGCTAAGCCGAGTTTTGGCCTCTTATTGCAAGCTCAATTTGTGCAACTGATTTGAGTATATTTGCTCATCACTGATCAAATGCAATATGCAATTAAACTATATGCTATACAATTTAATTTTAATATTTTTGTTTAGGGGTTAATGACCAATCCTTAATTTTCTATGCTATTAATTACTAAATGGAATGAAAAAAATTTGGGTATCAATATTGGGCTCAAACACAGTCAATGGGGAATATGAACCACACCACAACATTCTCCCCCTAGGTGAATACTTCACATGCTTCTTTAGCCCCAATACAGTTATACACTATTCAAACTTTTCTACACTCATTGCCTTGGTAAAAAAAAATTGTGCTATTCACCTGTTTGTCAATTTTCTCCAACACTACAACCTTCTGTTCCACTCTCTCTCAAATAAAGTGATATTATATGCTGATATATTTTTTTCTTGCAAGAAATCCAGGATTCTTAGCCAACAATACATCACTTTGATTATCACATCCAATATTCACTTCTCCTCATGTTAAACCAAGTTCTTTATACAATCTACATAGCCAGATCACTTCCTTAGCAACATGAGTAAGAGTTACGTACTCTACTTTAGTAGTAAATAAAGCAGTCGTGCTTTGTCTCTTACCCATCCAACTTATAGCTTCACCGAATAAGGAAACAACATAACCACTGGTTGACCTCTGCTATCAATGTCACCTCTCCAATCAACATCCACAGAACACTTCAGTTCTAATACTTGATGTCCTTTTGAGCTTTTCATGCCTTCATAACATAGCTCAAAGTTAGATGTTCTGTGATGATAACGAAGGACCTGGTTTGCTATCATCCAATGTTCTTTCCCTAGATCAAACATGCTCTATACTCCCACTGCTTGGGTAATATCTGGACAAGTACACACCATGGCATACATCAAGCTCCCAATTGCGCTTGCATATGGGACTGTTGTTATCTCTTTAGCTTCCTCTTCAGTCTTATGATATTGGAGCACTAATAACTTGGAATTTGTGGACATGGGGGTCTTCACGGGTTTAGAACCATGTTGAATTTTTTCATTACACTTTCAACATGTTTCTTCTAACTTAGCCACAATTTCCCATTCTCATGCTCCCTTTTTATCTACATGCCCAAGATGAAGTTTGCTAGGCCTAGGTCTTTTAACTCAAACTGTTTTGCCAACAATCCTTTCACGGTGCTAATCATTCCCAAACTATTCCCGACTAGCATTATATCATCAACATTTAAGTTTAAGATAACAAAATCATTCTTTCACCTCTTCATGTAGACACAATGATTAGCATCACAATGAGCAAAGTCAAGCTTCTAATACCACATTCTTGGAGATTGCTTCATGCCATAGAAATATTTGTTTAGTTTGCAAACAAAATCTTCTTTTCCTTTAATCAAATCCTTCTAGTTGCTTCTTATAAATATCCTCCTCAAAGGTTCCATAAATGAATGTTGTATTCACATCAATCTGCTCTACCTTCGAATTGTATGCAGCTGCTACAATTAAATAAAGTCTTATGGAATTCAATTTAGCAACTGGAAAAAAATTTCACAATAATCAACTCCCTTTATCTATGAGTATCCATTTCCAACCAAACGAGTTTTATATTGTTCTATCTCTCCATTTGTGGACGTCTTTTTGAACACCCACTTACAACCAATTGCATTTTGGTCTGCAGGTGGTTTTGCCAAACTCTACATTCCGTTTCTATCCAATGAATCAATCTAATTTTTCATGACTTTCTCCCACTGTTTGGCATCCTTCGCACTCCTTACTTCCTTGACAGTAGTTGGATCATCAACTATAATAAACAAATCACAATTTTTATTACGGGCAAACAAGGTATATCTTTCAGGTGGTTTTCTCAGCCGTGTGAACCTTCTTAAGACCTATTCAGGTGGTGCTTCAATTTCAAACTCAGTTTCAAAATATGTTACATCATCTGCCTCATTAGGCGCATTAGCTTTAGAATCTGAACTTTTTATTCCAACTTGTGTAGCTTTTGTCTCTTCCTTTAAACCAACTTCTAACTCAACTGTCTATGGTTTTTTAGGAGCTTGTGGAACAATTTGATTTGTCGTAGATTTGAACACCACATCCCTGCTGCAGACGATACATTTATATCAAGATTCTACGGTTTATACCCTTTGACAACATTCTTGTACCCAATGATGATGCACTTTTTTGACTTGCTCTCAAGCTTGTTCCTCTTTTCCTTTGAATATGTACATATGCTTTACAACCAAATACTTTAACATGTGATATGTCTAGCTTCTTCCCAAATAGTACCTCAAATGGTGTCTGATCCTTCAAAACTCATGTATGAGACCTATTCTTTAATAGTATGCGATAGGTATTGCTTCCGTCCAAAAATCAGCTGCTAAGCTTACACCACTTAGCATACTTCTTGCCTTCTCCATGAGAGACCAATTAAGCCTCTCTGCCACCCCATTCTATTGAGGTAAATAGGACGTTGTCTTCTCCCTTGCAATGCCACTAGTTGCACAGAATTGATCAAATTTCGTTGAATAGAATTCTCTTCCGTTGTCAGCCCGCAAAACTTTGATTTTCATATCAAACTGGTTTTCTACCATAGCTTTCAACTCGCAAAACTTTTCAAAGATATCATTTTTCCTTTGCTTAAAATATATCTACATATATCTAGAAAAAAATCATCGATAAAAGAAACGGGATATCATGATTTTGCAAACAATGCAACAAGTATAGACCATAAATGTCACTGTGGATTAGATCTAGAATCGCTTTTGCTCTCTCTCATATGGATTCAAAACATACACGATCCTGTTTCCTATGTAGACAATGTTCACAAGATCCGAAACCCATAGAATAGCTTGGAATTCCATCCACCATCTTCTTTGAGGTAAGGATCATCAGCCATTTCTTGCCGATATGACCCAATCTTCGGTGTCATAACATTGAAGTATCATCTTCCACTTGCTTTATGATGTAATTCTCACCACTAATCACTATGCTTCCTAACAACTTCCATATTGTTTCATACCATTTGCCTCTATTGATCACTTAGTCCATAGGTTAGCTTGCATAAATACTTATCACTGGTGAAGTAACGCCAACATCTATCATAGTTCCCACATAAATAAGATTTCTAGTAAGACCAGGAATATGCATCACATATGGAAGATTTTTTATTGTCCCATCTTTCATCTTCAACTTCACTTTTTCGTGACCAACAATATTAAGTGTCGTGTCATCTCCCATCCGCATTGTATATCCTAATGTAGCTCATAACCGCAGAACCATTCTCTTTGAAGTGTCATGTGGAAAGACGCTCCGGTATCAATCATCCATGCACTGCAATCCCTTGAGATGAATTACAGACAACATACATGTCTCCCATGCTTCTATCTTAATCCTTCTTTGTATTGAAGGATGATACCTCATCTCAATTCTTTGGACCCACATTTTTGCTTCTACAATCCTTCTCAAAGTGTCCAGGTTTTTTGCACTTTCATCTATTTTCGATTGATCTCTATTTTGAGATCTTTCTACCACCAAATCTGGATTTGGATCGTTCATAGTTCCTTTCTCTTACAAAAAGAGCCTCATTCATTGAATTTTCAAAACTTACTCCCCTCATCTTCTCAGAGAATAGAGCAGTTACAACACCCTTAAATGATAGGAACCAACATCAGTGCCAATCAAAATAATTATATGTTCCCATAAATTCAGTAGTGAACTTGCTTTATCTTCCTCATCCAAATTAACATTGCTTGATGCAAGTTTCCCACAAATAGTATTAAACTCATTTTAAGTGTAAAGAAAAAGAATCACCTTTGCTCATCTAAAGGTTGTATAGTCACTTCTGCAGAAACAACCTATTCATGAGCGATTTGCTATGATAAAGGCTTCTCAACTTCTTCAAGAGATCCTTTGTCATCTTTTCAGAGGTCATGTTCATTAAGGACGTTATTAACAATGTTGATACCTGATTTTTAGCCCACACATCACAAAGGTAAAGACTTGAGAATAATGATTCCAAATTGCGATGAGGCCCATTTCTCACCAAAAAGAATCATTTAGTTTTTGAATTAGTGTTAGCCTTTCATTTACATGCCATTTAATATCTTGATTGTTTGGTTGACTTTTTGGTCAAACTTTGATTGAAAAGGACCGAAAAGCCAGCCGTAGGTCAAAATTTGGTTTTTTGCATTAAAAGCCTCAAAATAGTGTCAATTTCACTTTTACATTGCCAATTTTTGAAAAAAAAAATTAAGTTTGACCTATAAGTTCACATTTTAGTAACTAATGACTAAAATGTTGAGTAAGTCAACACTTTCTCTAAAAATATTGAAAAATTGAAAAATCTCCAAAGCAACATTTTTTTTACTTCAATGTAAATTTAGCATTGTCAATTTCATAAAAATCAATTTAGAACTAACATTTTCCCAATCCATGAATTTTGGTTCAAAATCGACCAAAAAACAAAATTATTTCAATTTTGGTCATTTCTAAGGATAGTTTCCTTAATGACATTTGATCTCGAGGTCATTTCAATTCCAATTGTCAAGCCAATTTCTAGATTTCGAGCCAAAGGTAAAAAGTCCCCAATTTGAGCCCCAATTAGTGGTTCCAGTCGATTTTTTATGTGTGTCATCATTAAATTGCGAATGAGTTCATTTTCCTATATGCAATTCAAATTCAACATCAATTTTGATAAATTCACACAAATTCAACTTAATTTGACGAATGTGGCTAATTAAAGACTTGCGAAATCAAGTTAACTTGGTCCAATTGATACAATTCGACTTGACCTATTCCAATCTATGGATTAGTTTGATCGATTGAGTTTTAATTTGATGATTAAACTTCAATTTCCTTTTGGGGTTTAATTAGGATCATTATGTGAAAGTCAGTTTGTATACATTAGAGTGTCTTAAACCCATTCGATTAAATCGATTGAGTGCTTTTCAAATCAATTGGATTTAATTGAAAACAATTTTGTCAATTGGGAACAAAAATTGCAAAAATTGCATCAATTGATTAAAAATCTCCAATTTGTGCTAGGCAAATCAATTGGGATGAAATTGACATTACCCATGATGTAATTGGAACAAATTAGTTCAATTGAGATGTTAATAATAAGTTCACTTGAGTTGAATTGATTGGATTTGGGTTGTTTTTTTTCCAATTTGGCTCATTTCTTTGATAAGTGATAGATTTTCTTTGCAATTAGGCCCTTCAAGAGCAAATTGGACTAGATAGCACAAAATTCTTGGCCAGAACCGACCCAAACTGGCTGGAATCGATCTGAACAAGTCGGATTGGTTCGAATCGGTCTGACCAGCGAGAAGCTTAATATGGCAAAGAATGGTCATTTTCGGCCATTTTCTAGCCAATTTCTAGTCACCTCCGACCACATCAAGCCTTGGCTGACCAACCCCTTTCCTATGTGCAAAACTTACACAATTACGCCTTTGTGAAATTACTAAATTGCTCCCTAAAACTGTGTCATCAATTATTGTCATGAAATTTGGATTAGTGAGGGGCATTCATTAATCAATTCATGAATGAAATATTTGCTTAATCAAGAAGCAAATAATTAGAGCCTTTAGATCCAAGGGCTACAATTCAAACTTGGCATGGCATATATGGATTTTTTCCTCCAAAACTTAGGGAATTAGCCATTTTCAAATCTGAATTTTCTCACTAATAGGATAAAAACTCCCTCTCTTTCTCTCTCTCGGCCGGCTCACTCTTCCACCATCGTCACCCCTTAGCCAGCTAGTTTTGGTGTGTCGCCTCCTTGCCAACGATGCTCAGCCTTCCCTTCACCGGTCCTAAGCCTAACCATCATCAATTCTCACTAGAAATCGCTGATTTGGATAGTTCTTCTCGGTTCAATTGACGCCTCCCACGCCAATGTGCTCTCCAGTGATTCAAGCTCTATTCCCAAAGGTTCAACGATGTCCAGTAGCTGTCCTAGCCATGTGAAGTTGATCTTCAGCCTGTCCTCAGCAACCTCATGGCCGGAGCTCCCTCAAAACCTCGTCGGATTCTTTGATTTGACTTAGTCTTTATGATAGGTTCTTTTAACCTCTTGAAACCAATTTCTCACATTGTGTGACATTCTGAATTTTGACCTATTTTCGGGATTTATGAAATGAATATTTCTTCAATGTGCTTTCAGTGAAATCTCATTCGGAATTTATCACTCTTGAGTAGACTAACCGTTAGGGAATGGCTAGCTAGAAATCAAGTATGTAGACCTAAGAACTTGGCTGTGAATTGACACTTCGACCATAAGGATTGGCAAGGAAATATTTTGGGTCGTTAAAGGCCAATCCAAGGATGGTTATGGAACGTTTCACAAATGTCGTGCAATTGGGTTGCGGGTAATTCCATTTGGCCATTGTATAAATTTCGAACAATCCTAAACCTAATCCGAACAATCACGTCACTTGGAACTAGTGATTGACCCTCATAATTACATAACAACCGACGTCGCCATTGTCGAGTAAACTTAGATGTGACTCGATATCGAATTGGCCACGAGTCGATACGCATAATTCCTAAAAGTCGCCTGTTAGTTCAAAATATACTAAAGTCGCATTCGATTGAATTTTTCCATTAATTAGAATCCGAATTGGGTATCAAAGATTCAAGATTTCCATAACTAATTTGTCGGATGTCGTCTTATTAAATGTGGCCAATTATTGGGTTGATCAAAATTTTGGAAAAAGGAAAATTGGACAATATTTTGTGGTTAATGAATGAACCCCCTCTCCTCTCTCTCCTCTCCTTCTCCCCCGCTGAACCCCACATGCTACTAAACCCACGTTGCTTTTGACATTTGCCTTGCTGCTACTGACGTCCTCTCCTGCCTCCACATTTCTGCTTTTGTTTTGTTGCTAGTGCTTCTGTTCTGCTACTGACTTCCTCTGCTTTTCCCCCACACATGCTGCTGCTGACTTTTCCCCTACTGGCTGACACCCCCACCAACTTCACCCACTCCCCTCTCTCTTCCTTCTTCCCCTTCTTCTTTTCTTCTGCTTCTGCTTCTACGTGCATATGCTTCTTTTGGCTTCTTCGCTGCTATTCACCGACCAGACCATTTTCCATCGGAAGCAGCCACCGCCAAGAGCCACTCCACTCTGCCACTGCACCAGCGTTGTCCGTCTCCGCTAGCCAACCTCCTCAGCCATCCGGCGACCGCTCATCGCCATCCGTCGCTACTACACCGGCGAGGTTGCTGCTGCCCTTTCACTCGATTTTTCTTGCTTAGGCTCCTAATAAATACTCCCTAAGCCTTAGTTAGGATAATGGGGTAATAATGGATATATTTAGGGGTGGATTAGAGGCTGTAGATAGTTGGTTTAGGAGTTGATTGAGCTTGGCTTGATTAATGATTCTTGATTGGTTGATTTTTGAATTAACTACTGCACTACCTCTATATTTTGTTATTTTTGTAGAGACTTGTGTGGGCCGAATTTAAGGAAGTGTTCTCATGAAAGTTGCTCATAACATCTTATAGTATAACATATATTAAATCTGGAATTTTTGGAGATCATTTTGGTCCATTCGTAAGTCCATTTTCAGACCGTCACAAAACTGCCGGTTTACTGTTCACCCAACCTTTTGGCCTTTCTGATTTTCTATAAATTTTTCTATACCACTTTTCAACAAACTTCCTTCACAACAATTATTAAAAACATCTATTTCTATGACATATAAAAAATTCAGAGCTTTCTAAAGTGATTTGAGTACTAATTGAGTTGTATTTTTATGGTATAAGGGGATGTCCGAGCGAACAAGGTTCTTTTCGGCTTTGAGTTATAAAACGAGGTGTTTACAATTAGAACTGGATTTTGTGTCCTACATGAAAAATGTTTATCAAGATGTTTTGTACACATATCCAAATTTCAGAATTTTTGGAGTTGATTTATTATTTATTTCAAACGGATTTCGGTCACTGTGTAGCTGCCCAGTTTGGATCAGGTTTTGTACATTCTCGATTTTTCTATCTCTCTCGAGAATTATTCAGTGTTATCGTGGCATTTTAACTGATTTAGTTGACATTAGGCTAATTTACAAAGGTAAGAATTGATAATGATTGCTAAGGTGTGTGCATGGTCACGACATGTTTCGTCTAGACGGGAGTTCTAGACAATGCCTAACATGAGTTAGGATGCCGTCTGCTACCCGAGGTTGTCGGGGGGTGTTCGATCCTAGACAATGCCGATCGCGGTGGAGGCTAGATTGATGCTCCTAAGTGGAATGCCGTTGGGTACTCGGCTTGCCGAGGGGTGTTCGATCCCTAACATAGCCATCGCCGACGTAGCGGGACGATGCCTGGTTACGCCAGAAGACTGGCGAAAGTTCAGTGACCCGAGAGGTCGTTAATAATCTGGACTTAATGAGTGAGATTTGCATTGGGGAATGCTTTGCCTGAGTTAATTGATGAACACGTCTGGATTATTAACCGTGTTATGCATGATTATGCCTTGAATTGCATTGTACAAGCCTGTTGAGCAATCGGCCATGCTATGGCAAGATTCTAACATGTAGGGCTTACGTATGTATCAAGGCGACGTAACATCCTAAATTTCGACCCATTTTCGAGATCAATAAAGTGTAAATTTATTTCTCATTTAATTTTAGAAAGTCTCGCCCGGACCTGATCAATTATGGGATACTAACCTATTGGGAAAGGCTAAATAGGAACATGTACGTGGACCAGGGACTCGATCGCGAGTTGGACACGGACTTCGAGGAACGCCGAGGGAATATTTTGGACCAATGTGGGCCGATCTTAGGAAGGTGACGGATTCGATTCGGCCAATGACGTACGATCGAATCGCGGGTGATTCCGCATGACCGAGAGTATATATGGCGAATGATTCCCGAACTAACCTAAAAGACTGAGACATCTGGTACTAGTAATAATTCCTCTCACTATCTCGAAAATCGAGGCCATTACGAATCGGACAACCCTAGGTTGATACGCTTAACACCTAAAAAGCCGCCCGTTAGTGAGAAACCCTAGAATTTTAAAATGAGCAAATTTGATCGCGAGATTGGACCCAATCTTCGATGTCGAAATTTTGTGGACGTTTACGATTATTTTGCAAGACCAACATCGTTTTGGTGTGGCCACGCACATTTGGGGCTAATCTAGCCAGAATTTGGAATTTCAACAAAAATTGGAAAAAATTACGATTTTGCCCCTAGGGACCTCGATGTCTGATTTCGAGGCCGTACGAGGTTATTTTTCGTGGCCGATGTCATTTTAGGGTGGCCCATACATTTAGAGTTGTTAAGGCTAAAAATTGGAGCTTTGGCTCGGAAGTGAAAAATAATATTATTTTAATCTCCAGGACTTCGCAGTCGATTTTCAAGGGCTTAAGAGACTATTTTCACGAATCTGATGCCATATTATGTTGGCCACACGCATATGAAACTTGTATGTGTGAAAATTGAAATTTCGCCCCGGAACCGGAAAAATGACTAATTTGCTCCTAGGCCAGAATTAATTCCGAATTTTGAAGAATTATTTGGGATAATTAAGAGTACTTATCAGTTGAATTATTGGGGCTAAAGACCTTTTTGCCCCTCAATTATTTTGATAGGATCAACTAGAACCGTTAGATTAGAGGTATTTTAGTCAAAACTCCAGGATCGGCGACACGTGTCCGCCCTTAGCCCCTTATATTTGACCGGTCTGACCTCTCTCTCACTCTCCTCCCCCTCATTTGGCCAGACCCCCCACCAGCAGCCCCCTCCTCCACGTTTTCCTCCTCCATCGGTTTTCCTCGCCATCTGCTGGAGCTCGTCGCCACCGAGCACTGCCACGCTGTCCAGCTGCTGCTGCGCCTGACCTCGCCTCACCACCCTCATCTCGACCATCCCCCCTCTCTCTCTCTCCCTCTCCGTCGTCCGTACGAGTCCATACGGTGTCCGTACAGCCGCCGCGCCAGCCATCGCCGTCTCACCGACACCGTCCCCCGTCATATGTACGTTGTTCGTACAGGTTCGTACAAGCCGTACAGCCGTGTCCGTACGCCGCCGGCCGCCGTCCATACGTCGTCCGCTGGGAACACTGCCTCTGGTTATGCCGTTCACCGGTGATCGGCTGCCGTTCCTCATCGTCGTTGTCCAAGATTAAGTGAGTGTATATCCTAAACCCGGATTAGGGCTAATAGTGCATTTTTCTGGACTGACTTAGGTATTGTCGGTGTATTTTGGACTGCCTTAGGTAGTATCGGTATATATTTCGGACTGGATTGAGGACTGATTGGTGAAAATAAAATTTGAGGAATTTAGTGGGATTATTATAGATAATTATTGAGCCCAAATTAAGGAAATAATGGCTGTCCGCATTTTTTAGGAACTTACCGAATATTATCGGACAGCCAGAATTGTTAGCTGAATGGCCAGGATAACCAAAGTGATTTGGCTGTTGACTGATTGGTGATTAATTGTGCTTAATTGGGAAATGCCATGTTGCATGCTCGTGTGGTTGAATCGTGCGGAGTGTGATTGGTCAATTGATGATTTGAATTGAACATGGAATTGTGTATTGAAAATTGGGCTGCACGGTACTAATTGGCCAAGTGAGCATGCTATTTATAAATTAGGCACTGTGAATTGATTTTGATTAAACTGTGTGCCTGTGCCTATGTTATGTGGATGCTCATGTTGCATTGAAATGCATTGCATGGCACACGTTATGAATAACGAGAATGAGGCGTGTGGCGAATTGTGTGAGAGTGCGTGCCTGCCATGAGCATGTGATCACCTAAATGCTCGAATGCATGTTACGCGGGGCTCAAATAATAATTGACTGTATGTTTGTGTGATCACAATTCACCCTGATGTGTGTTACGTGGGATGTACCGTCCTGATGCATTTTATGCGGGACGATGCCCGGTACGTCTAGAAGACGACCAACCTGATGCGTTTTATGCGGGCTCTGGTTCGTGAGGAGATCGGTGTTGCACTTGATGCGTTTTGAAGTGGGGTAGAGACACTGGGCCTGGGGTGTCACATCCCGATTTTTGGGCCTGGGAAGCCGTAGGTAAATTATAATATCCTCAATTTTAGTCCCTGGGAAATGGCTATGATTTAAGTTTGACGGTTTTCCAATCAGAACTAAACTGTTTTCTTTTGTTTTGGAAAACCTAGTTTTCGGATCATTTGTACCCTTTCGTTTTGTTATTTTTGGGGAGACATTTGTGATCCGAAATTCCAAATAAATTCTTCTGGAAAGTTATTCCAAATATTTTGAAGTTTTACGTGATTTAATTTCAGAATTTTTGGAGTTAATATGAGTGGTACGATGGCCTGATTTTCAGACTGTGTGAAACTGCCCGGAATGGGAATTTCGGTGATGTTTACACCGTCTTGATTTTCTACAAGCTTTTCTAGGCCGATTTTAGAAAAGTTTCCTTCATGAAAGTTGTTGAGAACTTCTTTTTCTATAACGTGTACAAATTTGGAAATTTTCTGAGATGATTTGCATGCTGGACAGAGCTTATTTTGAGAAACAAAAATGCTGTTCCAGTGAACTGTTTTTAGTCTGGCTTTGAGTGACTGAAAATGGTGTTTACAAAGAGAATTAGATTTTGTGTTCTTCACGAAAAATGTTTATTAAGGTCTTATTTATGACATATCCGAATTTGAGAATTTTCGGAGCTCATTTACTATGATTTTAAGTCCGATTTCCTGAACAGTGCAAAACTGTTTGGTTTTTCTAGATTTCAAAGATTTAGCATTTTCTATATGAGAAATTTAGAATTTGGACTTGGTGTCTTCTGGGGATTTAAAGTACACGTTCCAAGCTTTCAAATGAGATATTTTATGCCTTGATCGGAGGTCGGACCAGGGGAAAACGAAATTTGGAATAAATAGCCAAGAGTGAATCTTGTTCAAGAAGCTTAATTAATGGCTTGCATTAATGCTTGGTCTTCTTTTCCACAAGCATTTATTGGCCATTATTATTCTTGACTTTGATGACCCTTCATGATGGCTTGTGAGGTAAGCGCTTACATCATTGCCCCGATGACATAAGCGCTTACCTCATCAAACATTGGCCCAAAGTTTCCCCTCCCTATAAATAGAAAAAGGCCATTTGGCCAAGGGGAGAGAGAAATAGAGAGAGAGAGAGAGGGAGAACTTCACGTGAAACCCCCCCTTCCTCTCCCTCACGCCATTTCCATGCCCCGAGAGCTCCGGCCAACCCTCTTTCTTATTTCTTACTTTGTAGTCATGATCAAGAAAGAGAAAAATAGAAAGAAAGAAAGAGAGAAAAGCTTACCAATTAGCCCATGTCTCTCTTGTTGTTCGATCAAGTGAGAAAGCTAGGAAATTCCCGAGCTCACCCGTCTCGAAACTTGTTCTCTAGTTGTTGTTTTATTTATTGAGTAAGTAAACTTCCTAATATCGGGAAAGGAAGTTGTGATACGTTGTGACATGGTTTGCTTGGATCGTTTCTCGGTCATTTGGTTGGTTATGGTTGGTTCATTTCTCGATTTACTCATGTTTCGTGTTTGAAGTTTGTTTCAGAGGTAGAATCGAGATTTGACTGATAAAGTGCACATGTTATAGCCATGTTTGATGCTCTCTTGTATGAACTTTGCTATTAATCTGTCATTGATGCGAGTGCGGTAAGGGCCGACTTGTGCTAACGGCGATCCCCTCGTCCTCGCTTGGTATTAGTAGGTTTACTTGCTGAGTCTCCCCGACTCACCCCCCCCATTTTCCCACCCTCAGGTTCATAGGATGGTCGAACGGACGGCGGTGTCAGGAGGAGTTCGAGCCATGTTGAAGTTCGGGGAAAGCGAGGAGTGAGAAGCAGTAGTGGGCATAGGACAACCCAAGTCGAGTGTTGCTATTCCTAGTGCGTGTAAAAAAATGTGTTATTTGCCATAGCCCGAAGGGCTTGTTAAAACATATTTGCATGCACTGTAATAATAAGGTTTGCTCATGATGCTTGTCTTAATCCCACTGTTGTTGTTATTGTGATTGTCCCGAGTATGCTTCCGCGTGTGTGTAACGAAAGATAATAATGAACGGGACATCACATTAATGGCCTCGAGGTACGGGGCGTCACATGGGGCGTCTTTACGCTGGCCACGAAGTGTTGTGATTTAAAAAGAGACCTTATACACTAGGTCAGGGTAACGAGAATAAATATAATTGGGCCAGTGTGTAACATGAGACAGAATGTGGACATTTGCATACATAAGAATACATGGGCCAGTGTGCAAGTGTGCAGGACTCGGTGAATGGCACGCGATATTATCATTATTGAGTATGAACATGCGTTTGACGTACGCATGTACCGAGTGCTTGGGTATGTGATTTAATTATATTATTATTATGAATAACCTACAAGGTCAGCTAGGTAAGTGATCTAGGTTAGAGGGTCTAGGTCGGAATTTATTTATGAGTTGGTTTGCTATGTTGTTTTGTGCTGTCAGTCAGGAGATTGCATATTAGCCTAGCCTAGGTTTAGGGGGGTTATATTCACTGAGATTCGTCTCACGGTTGTAATAACCCATATTTTCAGACCCCCAGCCGTAGGATGCCGAGGGAACCACCTCTTTTTGGGATACTGCATCATATTCAGCAGTCATCGAGTGTACAATCTTGTGAAGACGGAGCAGCTTATGTGAGATACTACTCTGTTTTGTTTATGAACGTGGGAGAGGACTACTACCACACAGAGGAGTACGTAGGCTGGTGCTATAAAGGAGCTGACGGAGTGATTGGACCCCCTCTTCAGACTTTTGACGTGCCAATGGATGTGAATGGTGTGATGATTCCGCAGATGACAGATGGTGAGATATCAGACCCTCCATCTTCACTTAGTGTGAGCTTCCAAGACGAGACCGTAGATGGACTGGTAGCTATGGATGAGGAAGAGGAAGAGCAGCAAGTGATAGCCGAAGACCTAGGTCAGGTGGATGACGAAGAGATTGATCCGGAGGCCATGGACGTGGATAAGGAGGTAGACAGAGAAGTAGATGAGGTAGGATTGGATGTCGAGATAGGCCTAGATAATGAGTCAGGCTGGTATCTTGATCCAGAGTTAGAGCTGGACTCAAAGGACGAGAGAGCTGCCGTAGCCGACATGGATTCTGAGGAGTCCGAGTCCGAAGAGAGTTCTTCCGAGGAATCATCAGAGTCCGACCCAGACTAGGCTCCCTAGGTTGACCTTAGGCAGGACAGAGCGGGTTGTACCTTTTTGACCGAAGCCCGTCTTAGTTAGTTTAGTTTCCCCTAGCCACTCGCCATTTTGATCTCGTGGCTGCTGATCGTCTTCTGCGTTGTGTCTTTTTGGTTTTATGTAAAGAATATATTGTAAAAAGGTTTTTATGTTGATAATGTATATTCTTTAGTGTTTGGATGTGCTATCTTTGGCCTCATATGTTTTATTGTCTGGGTGTATATATATTTATATACATGGTTTCCGCATGTGCATTAACTCAGTTTGGGTGTTGGGTCGGCAACGCTTCCTGGGACGTCGCACCATAATCAACCAAGGTGGGATGTTCATGCTTCATAGGGTTCGGGGCGTGACAAGCGAGGTAAGGGTGCCTGTGATTGTTATGACATGTTGGATGTCGGTATTGCATGATTGGGATTGTTCGGACGTACGTGCTAGCCTAAGCGAGGCTTAGGTAGTTACTTATTGAGATTTATCTCATCCTCTGTTGTTAAGCATTTTTCAGGCTCGGAATGACGAGTAGTCATCACGTGCGGTTCGGAGTTCTGGGGTGATGTTGGGCATTGGATGTATCATCCTTTTGGATGCCCTGTTGTAGAGGAGTTCAAGTTAACCTCCATTTTGTATCCGTGGCCTCGTTACGAAGTGGCTTCATGTGAGGCTTGTAATTGTGTAAACCTCCTGGGATTAACTGTGTGAGCTTATAATGACTTGCTGGTTTTTATGTGAAGTGTTTTCTTGACTATCCTGTTAAATTGAATGTTGTATAGAGAGTTTGTATTTGGTTCCGCTTATGCTATTCGTTAGCGTTTCGGTTTGGGTCGGCGACAAGTCCTGGGATGCCGCGTACATTATGACCTTTAAGGGATGATTCCGCGCTCATAGGGTTCGAGGCATGACACATTGAACTTTTGTGTTTCGGTTCAGATCTCGGTAAGCTATTCCTGGTCATTTTGTGAAATTGGTTGCCAAATAGATCAATTGACCTCAGCAAGTTCATCAATCAAGGTATGTGACATTCAAAACTTAGTCTAGGATTGTGACGGCTCGATGATGAGGCCGATTAATAGTATAGTAATGATGGCATCTGTTGAAGTTGTGGTTGCTGTTGTAGACCTTAGAATGTTGATTGAATAGCATGTGATGTGTAGAAATTGATTGATGATTGTTAGCATGTTCTGTAAAATTGTAGCTCACTAAGTCAGTAGGCTTCACATAAGGATTTAAGCTTGGAAACATCGAAATCTTGAAAAGTGTTCAACTAGATGACTAAAGTATATATCCCGAGCTTCGATTTAATAGGTCATACATCGAAAATGAATATCGTTTGCTAAGTGAAATATTCTCATGATGTGAACATAAAATCTGTAAAAACTGATTTAGAATATGTGATGATTTGTTCCAGACTGACCTTTGCTTGTTCTTCAATTTTTACAAATTTGTGTGTTCAAAACCTTGAGATATGTTTTTCATGAAAGTTGCAGAGGACATTCAAGTTTGTTTATTGTAAAAATTTCAAGTGAAAGAGTTCATTTGGTCTCCACAATCCATGTCTCAATTGACGCTTTTTGCTCTCTAGCTGACCTGTTTTCTAATCAACGCATTGAACGATTTTACTCTTCCAATTAGACATAGTTGAAGTCCTTACTTGCAAAAAAGAAAAACTTAAAAGTTGCTCATTAGGGTCTTATTTTGTCAGCTTAAAAGTTTGAGGACCTAATAGCAACATTTGAGGGCTTGGCAGAAATCTCGGATAAGGTCAATCTGGCATTCAAAACTATTTTCAATTGAGTGCTGGATAAAAATTAAATTACAGGGAACAACTAGGGAGTTTTTAGCTAAATGTCAAAACACAAAAATTGTGAAGGATATGATTTCCTAATTCTCTGTAAAATTTGACACGGTTTTCACTTGGTTTTCTGTTTTTCCCATATTTTTCAGTTCACGGGTCATAATTGGGTCAAAATTGAACTGTCTAAAAAATTTGCTTAATTTCGGGTTTTTCATCTTAGAATTGGGTCAATTGATCCCCATGAACTTTGAAGTGCACATCCTAAAATTTCTAATGGCACTTGAACCATGTCAATTGGATTTCGTTTAATGGATTAACCGAGTCTAACCATAATCAATTTGAAACTTGAGATTTAACTGAATAAGTAACCCTTCCATGGTTCACTTTCCTTTGTATGATTAATTGAGAAACAAATCTATTTGGCCTAAATGCAAGTTTAATATGATGCTTATGCATATGTTATTCTAGATGAATGGATAGGTGCGATGCATGTTTGGCGGCTGACAAATTGAGATAACTTAAAACCGAATTTAGGGGTTAATCGACGTTGACCATTGTTATGTGAATGCAAATTGTGGCCAATCGTCATTGACCGTTAATAAATGAACTTTAGTCATCAGGTTGGGATAATCAAAATGCATGAAAGGCAAAGGCCGAACCCGAGGTCAATTCATTATTTTGATGATTGGGAGATATTGCTTTGCCTTGATTATTCCCTTGCATGTTACTTGTTTGAAATGTGTAAGTCAATCAAAAACCGACACTACTGAGGTTGTCCATGGAGGAGAGTCACAAAGTGAGAGGTCAAAGATCGATGTCCAATCCAATCTCATTTTGTATTACATATGATACCCGACCAAGTCTCGGGTTTTTTAATTTGAATTTGTAATAATTACCTGACGAGCTGCAGGTTTTTCTTTTCGTTGCTCTTAGATAGCTTGTTCTTTCATTACATTGATTGTGTACCTTTTTTTTTGGTCAAAAACATTGATAGTTTACTTACCACAATGTCTTTTATTACATTTGTGTCTTTCATTTGTCAAAGATAGAAATAGAAATAGCTTAGTATCTATAAATGAATCCTACAAAAACATATCGCATGATCACTTAGTGGAATAAGACTTTGCCATGAAAATAATAAAATAAATAAATAAATGCTTAACCACTTAAATAACATTCAAATTAGTTAGCAGTAGTGAAAAGGCGTTAATGAAAACATTAGCATAAGCAAATCCTCAAACTTAGAAACTCTAGTTCCGTAGAAATCAAGATGAACCTCCCACTTCTTGATTGGGTATCTAGCTGACTCCCAACAAAGGCTAGCGGCAACTCCTAGTAAGATATTTAGGTTGTTAAAGAACTTAAAAATGATCCCTTGTCACACGAAGTATGGTCATGGAGAGACCACGGTTAAGATTGATAGACCTTATGATAAACTTAAAGATGATGCTTTTTGAGCCACCTGTTTTAAATGTGCCATTTGGAACATTTATTGAACAATTACCTCTAAATCTATTCTTAGGACGGCCCTCAAGGGGTAGGTTGTGACAAGCAAGACATAGCCAAATTAAGCTTTGTGCCCTCCTATCGCTACTATTCCACTCCTCCAATTCAGTGGACGTGGAGTCCTTTGACTTGTCCTCCTTTGACTCCTCCTTGGTATTCCCCTCAGATTTATCATCTTCGATCACGTGCCACAGATCTCTATCCACAAGTAAAGCCTCTATCTTCAATTTCCATAACTTGAAACCCTTTCCTCTGAACTTCTTTACTTCAATCCATGATTGACCAATCGACATCTTCTCAAGATTCGATTTTTTCAGATCTCTCTTCTCCAAGAAACCCTAACCTCAAACCTTGCTCTAATACCATATGTTAGGAATTGGCACACAATCACAAAGAAAAAGAGAGTAAAAGCGAGAAGAATAAATCAAGACACAAGGTTTATATCTTGGTTCACCCTTAAACTAGGGCTGCATCCGGCAGAGGATTCTACTATAATCAGCACCTCACACCTCTCTATTGCATCTCTCAATTACAAAAGAAAGAGAATATATATTTATGGCAACAATTTGATCCAAAATAGGAAACCTCTATCTAGGAAACCATTCGAATTAGGAAACCTATTTGAATTAGCAAATTTTCCTTTTTCGAGCTCAAACACAATCAACAGGGAGTATGAACCACATACCAACATAGCTTTCTTAATAAAAGTTGTCTTTTCAAGCACCATATGTTTCCCTCTTCAACAAGCTCTTCTTCAAGGAATATACCTTTAAAGGAGGAATCTAAGAGGAAAGATGTCATTTTCATCATGAAAGCATGCCAATGTTAGTGCTTTTGGCTTCCCAAAAATGTCATAAGGAATTTTTCCACCTTTAATCATCTAAATATCCTTACTGGCTAATAAAAGTCTCTTTAAGTTGGGAAAATCTTGTCAAATTGCCAATACAACGAGACAAGTAAATTCAACAAATGTTCATTATTGGTCGACATAAGTTCTTGTTCCATATTGCTCCGGTGAAAACTTTGGCACACACTCCTTGTCGATTAACTGCTTTTGACATCAACCCAAATAAAAAAAAACTATGGGAAATGTCATACCCCGAACCCCTAACGAGTACACAACATCCCTCTGAGGTCGTCAAGTATGCGACATCCCAGGACTTGTCATCGACCTAATCAAAACACTAACGAGCAACGCATACGGAAGTAACTCGAATTCTCCATACAACATATAATTAATGGGATAGTAGAGACATTTGATACACATCAATAAAACACTTTTATAACCATAGCATTAAATACAAAGATACAATTACAAGCCTTACTAGAAGCCACAATCTAAGCACCACGCATAACAAAAAAGGTCGGGTGGTGGGTTAGCCTAGCTTCTCTACCAAAAAGGGACAGTCCAAAATACAGGGTACCCAACCCCTCTCCACAACTGGCCATAACCAGGAGGAGGCTCCGACTCATTATCTACGGAATCTGTATTGAACTCTGGGTCTGTCACTTCTCCATCCGGAAGATCTAGATCCATTGGGTCCAAAAACTCCTCCCCGATACCACCAGTCAGGGGTCCATTAAAACCATGGAGTGGACTAATTAACTCGTCCCCTTCCTTGATTAACCACGCCACAAACTGATGGGCCTTCAACTCAGGCAATCCCACGTCCACCCAAACAGTAGACTCATACCTTAGGTACACCCTGCCAGGCCCTATCAGGTACTCAATAAAATCTGTATCTATCTCCATAGGCATGTCAAAATGTCGAGGAGGATGGGTCATGGTCAAGGGTCCGAAATGTTTGGTATACAACAATGAGAATAAATCTCAATAAACAACTATCTAGGCCTTGCTTAGGCTAATGCATACCTTCGAACAATCCTAATCATGCAATACCGACATCCAACATGTCATAACAATCACATATGCCCTTACCTCGTCTTGGCATATACACAAGCTCTGTACATTAGAATATCGTAGTAACATGGCCAAATGCCCATCAAGCATGTGCAAAGCAATTCATGACATAATCAAACATAACATGGTTAATAATCCATATGTGCTCAACAATTAACTCAAGCAAAGCATTCCCCAATGCATATCGCACTCACTAAATCCAGATTATTAACAACCTCTTGGACCATTGAACTCCTACCGATCCTTTGGCGTTGCCAAGCATTGTCCCGCTATGTCGGCGATGGCAACATTGGGGATTGAACATCCCCCGACAAGTCGGGTACTCGATGGCATTCCACTTAGAAGTATCGATCCGACCTCTACTATGATCGGCAACATCTAGAACCCTCGCCAAGACGGCATCCGAATTCACGTCAGGCATTGTCTAAAACTCCCGCCTAGACGAAACGTGTCATGACCATGCACACACAAAACTGGACAATTTTTGGGTGGATGCACAATAACCGAATTCCTTTTGAAATAAATAGTAAAACAACTCGAAAAATTCTGAATTTTGGATGTGTCGTAAACAACATCTTGATAAACTTTTTTTTTGGAAATACAAAACCCAAATCTAGCTGTAAACATGTCTTTTTGTCACTGGAAACTAGATAGAAAATCAATTCGTTTGGACAAGCCACCCAGCCCTCAAAATGCATCTCATTCGGTACCTAATTCTCCTTGGAAAGCTTCGAAATTTTATATATCATATACATAGATGTCCTTAACAATTTTTGTCAAGGAAGTTTGTTGAAAAGAGATCGGAAAAATTTGATAAAAATTCAGAAAGACTCGAAGGTCAGTGAACAGTAATTCCTGGCAATTTGAATACGATCTGAAGATGGACTTCTAAATGACCCCAAATGACCTCTAAAAATTCTAGATTTAAATTATGTTATACTTCAAGTTATTAGGAGCAACTTTCATGAAGAATACCACCTCAGATTGGGTACATGCAGATCTCCACAAAAATAGAAAAACATAGAGGCGCAGTAACAATGAATCCGAGGATCAACCAACCCAAATCATTCAGCAAATCAAGCTCATCCAACCATTAAACCAACTATCCACAACCATGAATCAACCCCTAACATGTCCATTAGTAACCCCTTAGCCTAGTCAAGGGTTAGGAAGCCATTTACACTTAGCCTAAGCAAGCAAAACCGAGTGAAAGGGCAGCAATAGCCTTGCCTGAGCAGTAGCGATGGATGGTGGTGAGCGGTCGTTGGATGGCTAAGGCGGTTGACCGGTGGAGATGGACAAAGGTGCTGAAGATGTGGAGTGGTGGTGGTGGTGATAGTGGTGATGGGATGAACGAATGGAAGGACAGGGAGAGAGAGAGAGAAAGCTTGGTGATGGTGGCGTGAGGCAGCGTATGTCACACCCCGAACCCCATCGAGCTCGCGACATCCCTCTTCGGTCGAATTAGTGCGACATCCCAAGAAATATCACCGACCCAACCCAACCCAACATTCGAATCAATTACAGCGAAAATGATTACACAAAACCATGACGATAAAATCATGGGGTAACAGAAAGAGACAGATCACCAAACCATCAAACTTGGATTACACCAGCAATATATACAATATCCAATACAAACTAGTACACTAGCAAACTTCCGAAACTATTGGCCGCCAATAACAAAAAGGGACTAGCGGCCCAGTAGACTAGTCTTTTATCAAAAAGGCTCCTCACCAAAACAAGTTCAAACCCCCTAAACACTCCCAACTAACCCCTAGCCGCTTTAGAGAGGGGGAGTCCACTCAAAGTCAGATTCATCATAGTCAGTCTGATTTCCCGAAGACTCCGAAGACTCATCAAGCTCAGAATCAGCTTCGATCACGATGGGGTCATCTATATCTCCCGATTCCCACCGGACTTCAACCTATTCCTTCTCCACAAGTTCCACATCTTCAGGCTCTTCCTCCTGTTCCGCTTCGAGCTCTCCCTCCACAGTTTCCCTTTCGGGCTCTTCCTCGGGTTCTACCTCTAGATTCTCTATTGGCGCCATCTCTGCGGGTTCATCATCTAAACCTAGATCCATTGGAATTGGTCCTTGATAGGGTACCTCAGGCTTGAGTTGTGGTTCAGCCACTATAGGTGTGGACTCAGCAAGGGTAATCGAGCGGGCCAACTGCGTAGGGTCAGGGCCAACACTAGTCAACTCGCCATCAAAGGGAGGAATGGTGTAAGGATCTCAATCTCCAAAAGCATCGTAGGGAGCATCAAAACCTCTAACAGGTCCAAATTCCTCATCCCCATCTTGGAAAGTCCAGGCTGTATAAATGTGAGTCTACCACTCTAGGACACCTACGTTTACCTGAATCTCACTAGTGTGCTTAATCCAAGTATACTGTTCATCTACATAGAACTCTACTATTGAGTGGTCAAAAAGCATCTGTATTTCAAAACGGTGAGGTAGCGGATTATCCATCATCCAGGTCTGGGGTCTGAAATAGTTTTAAATAAAACCATGAGATCAGATCTTAGCAAGTAAACACCTTAAACCCCACCTAAGCTAACCCGTACCTCCAGACAAGTCCAAACACAATTCACTCAATAGACGCACAATATGCAAACAATCGCACTTACATGGGCTCTTAATACACGCAATCTACAAATTAGCCTCAAATACACAAATTTCAACCACATGCGCTTCCCAATTGATTTCATGCTCAAAACAAAGTCGACATATGGCATTTCAAACTCCGCAATTCACACACTCATACATGCATCACCACACTATTTTCGTTAGGCTTGCCAACGACCCGCGTTACAGTACACACCTCAGGTCCACTTTCAATCCACGGTCTATACACGACCGTCTCATATTCACAACACTCCTTAGCCCGCGTTCTAGTACACGCCTCAGGCTATGTTTCTTACCCGCATTACAGAACACGCCTTGCACTCAACATCCTCCACCTACGGCACAACCCGCATTATAGTACACGCCTCAGGTTGGCGGTTTTTCGACAATACCGGGCATCGTCCTGCGTTAAAGTACATGCCTTTGGACGGCTCAATTTCTCACGTTACATTACACGCCTCAAGGACTTTCGTGGCCACACGCAAGACATATCTCATAAATTTTCCACCCATTCACACGCACGAATATCATACGAACCTTACGCATTTCACATGCTCAATGAGCACACAAATAAGCCCAATTTCCAGCCAATCCAATTTAGACCATACTCACATAAATGGGTCCACATTTAAACCAATTATTCCACAATTCAACGAGCATGCAAGGTCGTCACTAGACCCACAATCACAGCCACTATTATGAGCATCAAATCAATGTATTCATGTTAATTTCAAGCCACAATAACCACACAAACCAGCCACGGTACCACGTATCAAACCAACACATATAGTCCCCAAGTCAAACCATACACTCATCACTTCAAACCACAATTTCTAGCAACCAACTCAGCAACAAATCAACCCTGAAACCATCACAATTCCACTCACAATTCAGCCAAGATCAACCCTCAACTCAGCCTACCAAAATAACCCCTAAACAACCCCTCATTAACCTCTAACAGCCACTAAATAACTCGATTCAGCCCTTAATCATGTCCATTAGTATCCAATATCCTAAATAGAGTTTAGGATGCCACTTACTTGAAGTCTTAGGCTAGCTCGGGCAGAAGGGGGCGGTAACCCGGCGGTTTTCCAGCAGGCGGACAGCAACGGCGACGGCGGTAGCTACACAGCAGTGATGGCTGGCCAGCTGGCCACGATCACAGTGGGAGGGGAAAGGCTCGACTGAGAGAGAGAGTGAGAGAGAAAGAGGTTGCCAAGAGAGGGAAATGAGAGGGAAGAGAGATTGTGAGAGAGAGAGAGAAAAATGAGAGGGGGAGAGAGAGACTGAGAATAAAAACCATTGACACCAATAATTGGTGTTTACCCCCTTATAAAATGACTATCCTACCGTCCTCTTTACTTTCCAATCAATGGCCATGATTCAATCTTATCCTAAGATCGACGGCCAAAATATCTAAGGGCAAATTTGGAATTTCACAAAAAGTCCAAGGGCAAAATTGTCCAAAAATTTCTATCTCTAAAGTAGATGTGAAATGACCAAAATGCCCTTTTCACATTATATTTGGCCTTAACAAAGTCCCAGGGGTAAAACGGTCATTTTTTTATTTCTTGCCAAAATTCGAATTTTCTGAAGAATCCGGACAAATCTAAGATTGGCCAGGCTAATAACAACATCATCCAATTCATCCTGTCGTAACCTTCGAGATTTTCAATGCCCAAACTTGATCTCTAATAAATGACTAACTTTAAATAACGTAACTTGAGCGTATCTCAAACTAACGAGTGGCTTTTGGGAAATTCGCATAATCGACCCGTGGTCAATACGAAATCAAGCTATGTTTCAGTTCACTCGGATCGTGATGACCTCGATTGTCATATAATTGCGAGGATCAATCGCTAGTTTCAATGGGCGCGATCGTTTGGTATAGATTCAGGGTCATTCATCAACTCATCTCGTAGTCAAGCGGAATCACCTGCGAACCACTCATATGACAACGGTGAGTTGATCCCTAGCTATTCTTGGATCGGCCTACATTGACTCAAAATGTCGCCTTGACAATTTTTATGATAGAAAGTCGATTCACAATCGAGTTTCTTTGGTCGCACAAATTTAAATCCTTAATTAGCCATTCCCTAATAGTTAGTATTCCAGGAGTGATCAGTTCCGAGCAAGATCTAACTGTAAGTACGTCCATAAAATCATCAATTTCATAAATCTCAAGTGGGGTCGAATTTCAGAATGTCACAGTGTAGTAAGGTTATAATGGTGAGCTAAACTCACGATAGCTGGACGGGCAAGTAGCAGCACTCATAGTGGATGGATGGTGGCTGAGCAAGCTAGGCTAGTTGGCTAGAATGGAGAAGCTGAGCGGAAGCAGAAGCAGCAGCGAAGTAAAAGCCAAGGAAAAAAGTCTATCATGGGGGAGTAGGTGGAGTCAGTATGTCACGCCCCGCACCCTACGGCGCGCCACATCCCTGCCACTGTCGATTACAAGTGCAACGTCTCAGGACGCGTTGCCGACCCAAAGCCCAAAACAAAGAACAAGCACACGCGGAAGCAACACAACACCCGGACAATAAAACACATGACCAAGGATAGCGACACAAATAATAATTACAACTTGCATAAGCAATGAAGATATACAATATCCATTACAGCATAAGCACTTAAATCAAACAGGGTCAACGGCTACTAGCAACGAAAGGGTAAGTGGCTCGGGCTTAGACTCCCACTCCATCAACGCTTCCTCCTCAGGGTCGAAATCCATCTCAAGGTCGGGGATCTGAAAAGTTGGGTTTAAACAACAGTGAGAATAATCTCAGTGAGTAGGCCCCTTAAACCTAAACTAGGCTAACATGCACCTCCTGACGAGTACTAAACAACACGTAATTAGAACATAAATGACTTGGGCCCTCAGGCCCAAATCCAAACCTTACTTGACCCTGCAGGTTAGGCATTTGATATATAATCACAATCATGCCACAGAATTCAATCAAGACACATATATGCATATCACTTAATCACGACGCATGTCATGCTTATGCTCGTGCTCACGCTCATGCTCATGCCTCGTCAATGCATTGTCGCACACTTACATGCTAGCACACTTGCCATTTATCAATTTCTCCTCCGACCCGCGTTAAATGCATCAGGTTCGACCCGCGTAAAACACATCAACTCTATCACTTCGAGATCGATCTCTAGCCTGCGTAAGACGCATCAGGCTCATGACACATAACCCGTGTAAGATGCATCAGGTTGGTCATCTTCCGGTAAATCGGGCATCGTCCCGTGTAACACGGCTCAGGACAGGTTCACTACCCCGCGTAAAACGCATCAGGGTTTATTATGATCACACATTTATAGGCACCAATTTTTATCTGAACCCCGCGTAAAACTCATCAGGGTATTTTAGGTGATCACAATGCACATGTCACTTAGGCACACTTGTATATGCACATGTCGTGCCAATGCTGGAGATGCACACTCATGGCTATAACGTCACATTTGGGCATTCACTTGCACCATGTCACTTATTCAATTCACAAAACAATATGCTCAATTCAATAAATCACAAGCCTAATTAATCAAATCATCCAATCCAGCCATGGCACAAACTCGGCACATAATTTACATATATAAATCACACAATTGGATCAACATGTATTTGCGCACTCGAAACCCGCCAAGCTACTCCAACCTTAGTCACACCAGGCATATGACATGGCATCACAAAATCAATCACAATCAAGGACAATTCAGCCACTCATTCAGTCAATCCAACATTTCCGGTAGTTACACCACTAAACCCCAAATCGATCACACATTGTCCAATTCAATCCTAGTATGAACAGCCACCAAACAGCTCAGTCTAGGCCAATAAATATCCTCAAAATACTCCATTTGGCTCCCCAAAACATCACCCAAATCAGCCACTCCAAACATTCCCGGTCATTACACAATTAAGCCCCAAATTGATCGCGCCTAGTCCAATTCAATCCCGGCATAGATAGCCACCAAACGTGTCACTCTAGGCCAATAATTATCCTCAAAATACTCCATTGGACTCCCCAAAACATCATCCAAAATAGCCACCATGAGAACAATGTGAGGCGCACACAATATTCCACAAACTAAGCCCGAACTTAGCCGAACTCGGGCCATTTCAATATGACAATTCCAATCACCACCCGGCACATTCTAATCCGCTAAACCTCAATTAAAATTATCACACTAAGCCATGAAATCAGCCACAAGATCACTACAAAAACAGCCACCATTTAGCTCATAAATTTCACTCACCAAAATCACAATTTTTGTCCAAATCACAACTCCCATGATCAGCCATGACACAGCACTTTATGGACCACCAAACCTCAGTTAGACTATCATTCTAGGTCACCAAATGTGCCACAAAATTGTAAGGACCTCGGCCCCACCGCGCTTCCGCTGCGCCACTCCTTGTGTAATATTGTTCGCTTTGGACACTAAGTCCTCACAGTTTTAAAATGCGTTACACAAAGGTTAGGGGCCAAGCCTTATAAACTCACCAAGATCTCTCTCCCTAGGCGATGTGGGACAAGAGACATGCCCCCCTTGCCATCTTAGAAACCTGCCAGGAGCCGCTCCTTGTCCAGGCCCTCTGGCCCCGGCGACCACTCCCGCCCTCGTCAGACCGGGTCGTTACATTCTCTCCTCCTTCGAGCACAGCGTCCTTGCTGTGGCCCCACACGCGGTCGGGAGTTGGCTCTGATATCATTTGTAATGATCTCGGCCCTACCGCGCTTCCGCTGCGCCACTCCTTGTGTAATATTGTCCGCTTTGGACACTAAGTCCTCACGGTTTTAAAACGCGTTACACAAAGGTTAGGGGCCAAGCCTTATAAACTCACCAAGATCTCCCTTCCTAGGCGATGTGGGACAAGAGACATGCCCCCTTGCCATCTTAGAAGCCTGCCAGGAGCCGCTCCTTGTCCAGGCCCTCTGGCCCCGGCGACCACTCCCCGCCCTTATCGGACCAGGTCATTACAAAAATCAGCCCCTAATAGCCACCATGTGGTCCACTAGTTACGTTCGTCAAGTCCACAATTTCGTCCAAATCAATACGTCTAAGCTCAGCATCGCACAGCTCATTATGAACCACTAAACCTCAATTAAATCATCACACTAAATGACGAGATCAGCCACAATATCAGCCCCTAACATCCTCCATAATTTAACCCTTAAATTACCCTAATTAACCCCTAAAACTCATCTGGAAATACACGTTAGCCTAATTAGGGTTTAGGGTTGTACTCACTTGCAATCCTAAACTCCAAACAAGGTTGATCGAGAGGCGAGGGTGGCTGACCAGCGGCGGTCTCACGCCAAAACAGTAGCGGTGAGCGGCGGCTCCGGCGAGCGGCGTAAGCGGCAGCGTGATCTAAGCGATCCTACAGCCTAGGGAGGGGATGAGAGACACGGCTAGAGAGAGAGGAAGGGGGACAGGATGGTGCTGGTGGTGCGGCGTGGGGCGACGTCACCGTCGGCGGCATCGGCGAGCGGCGGCGGCACTTCGGTGAGCGGCACGGGCAAGCAGCGTCGGCGCTCCGGCAAGCGGCGGCGGCATGAGGCTGAGAGGGGAAGCTCACGGGATGGAGAGGGAGGAGAGGATGGCCAGAGGTGATGGTGGTGGAATGAGGAGGAAAGAGAGACTAGAGAGCATATATGGACATGGCTTAATGGGAGTTGGTGAACAACTTTGCCATATTGACAATCTTGCCCCTAATTCAAAGGCTAAGACCAAATCTAGAACAAATACCTAGGGGTACAAATGTCCAACATCCCACACATAATTGGGCTGAAATAACTAATATAAAATCCCAAAATATCTCTCAAAATTCGAAACTCTAAATTAGGCGTAGGGGAAAAACGGTAAATTTCCGATCCTGGGTTAATTTTTCAATTTTGACTCTATCAAACCCAGATATGTTTGGGCACATAAAAATGACGTCATCCTGACCAAAAATAGTCGCGCACGCCCACGAAATTTGACGCCGAAGTCCAGACTCAATTTCACGATGGATTCCTCTCAATTTGTGATTTTAGCGTCTCTCACTAATGGGCGGCTGTTTAGGGGTTACGCGTATTGACCTAGGGCTACTTAAGTCATGACAGTCCCAATTTCCCGGAGAACGTGAGGATTTATCGTTAGTCCCAAAGGTCGCGGTTGTCCGGAATAAGTTTGAGATCGTTCGCCGCGCGTACTCTCGGTTGTACGGAATCACCCGCTATCCGATCATATATCGTCGGTCAAACCAAATCCGTTACCATTCTCGGGCCGGCCCACATCGACACAAAATATTCCCTCGTCACTTCTCGGAATCGGACTCGATTCATGGTCGAGTTCTTGGGTCCACGTACCATTTTCCTAGTTAGCCATTCCTTAATAGTCAGTATCCCGAGAGTTATCAGTTCCGGGTGAGATTCACTAAAACAAAATAAGAAATAATCGTCTATTTCATTAATCCCGAAAATAGGCGAATTTCAGGACGATACACAGTGGGCATAATTAGCAGTATGGGGGAGTCAGCGGGCGTGGTGGAGGAGAGAAAGTCAGCGGGGAAAGAGGAGGAGGAGAGAGAGAGGAGAGAGGGAAGAGAGGGGTGGCCTTAATCATTATCCCCCAAAATCTTGTCCACAATTTCCCTTTTTGATAATTCCGATCGATCCAATAATTGGCCATGCTTAATGAGATGACGTCCGATAAATTAGTTGTGGAAATTTTGAAACTTCGATGCTCAATTCAGATTCTAATTAATGGCCAAATTCAATTGAATACAACTTTAGTGTATCTCAAACTAACGGACGGCTTTTAGGAGTTACACGTATTGGCCCGTGGCTGATTCGATATCGAGCCATATCTAAGCTTACTCGAGCCATGGCGACCTCGGTTGCCATGTAATTACGAGGGTCAATCACTAGTTATGAATGACGCAATTGTTTGGATCAGATTTAGGATCGTTCGAAATTCATACAATGGTCAAGTAGAATTACCCGCAATCCAATTGTACAACATAAGTGAATCATTCCACAACCATCCTTAGATTGGCCTATAATGGCCCAAAATATTCCCTCATCAATCCTTATGGTCAGAATACCAATCCATAGTCAAGTTCTTAGGTCCATATACCTAATTCCTAGGCAAAAGAACACTACAAGTGCCATAACTTGTGTACGGCGCTCACTTTAATGCTATAACCATTTTTTGGATCACTTTAGTGCTAAAATTTTTTGAAAACGATCACTTAAGTGCTAAAACTTTTGAAAAATGATCACTTAAGTGCCAACTCCGGTGCTGTACACAATTTTTCGTCGGAAATCTGGCGTGGTATTTTTTTTATTAATTTCTGAAGCTGACGTGCTCGCCGGAGTCTCACCGGAGATTGGTACTTAAGTGATTATTTTTTAAAAATTTTAGCACTTAAATGATCGTTTTTCAAAAATTTTAGCACTTAAGTGATCGTTTTTCAAAAATTTTAACACTAAAGTAGTCCAAAAAAAGTTATGATACTTAAGTGATCGTTTTTCCTCCGACTTGGCACCAAAGTGATCCGAAAAAAAGTTATGGCACTAAAGTGAGCTCCGTACACAAGTTATGGCACTTATAGTGTCCTTTTGCCCTAATTCCTAACTAGCCTTTTCGTAACGATTAGTTTACACGAGAGTGATCAATTTCGAATAAGATTTAATTGAAAGTGCATCGAAGATATATTCATTTCATAAATCTCGAAAAATGGGTCGAAATTTAGGATGTCACAGGAAATTTGGTTATAAAGAAAATTAGGGCCATTTAAAAAGAAACTTATTGATGAGATTAAATTTGAGAACTTCTCGAACATAAGAAGAAATTCTCGCAATGGATGGCAACTTATTGTTACCTTTTTACTAGACCCCAAACTTGGTTAGGAATCCATATCATTTGACTATATGATACATATCATTAAATGAAAAGGATAATGTTTCTCTTTTTCATACCTTTCTAGTCATCAAGTCATTTAACAACTTGAATGTGTCTCTGAGTATATAAAGGTGCTGCATTGGTTCATCTCAACACATCACTGCATTAAGTCATATAGCTGTTAAGACTCATCAAGAGAGAGAGAGAGGCTAAGAACTGTTTACGTGGGAATAGCCATGGTTGTAATAGCATCCAACAAAATGGGGTCAATGATGCTCGTGGCGGCTCTAATACTGTGGTCGTCCATCGGTGCCGATGCTAATGCGCACGTACTCTCATGGCACAAGTTCAAGTGTATATCGAAATGTTTTTTTTTTAATCAACCAGCTAGTTGCTTTCACCATTGCAATGGGAATAACCTAGGAGAGTCCTTGATAGTCGCAGCATCAGAGCACTGCGATGTTAGTTGTTTCTTGTCTACTTGCCTTGACTACCATCCAGGTAATAATAATCTTCACATCGAGATTGAAGATATAACTTAGCTTTTTATGAGATCCATAAAATCAAGAAAGTCATTGGATAATCTTGTTTTCTTTACCAGTGTTTCATTGATATATTTGAATTATGAGAGGATGATTGCATACTAAATCATTTTATTTCCTTACATTTCAATATATATGATCTTGTTAAAAACAATAATTTCAATTTTGATGTGAGTGACTTTTTTAATCCCTTGTTTCATATTTGAACTCATGTAGACACCAAGAAAGTTGGAGTGGACATGAACAAGGTTGGAGCTTGTGCAGATTCATGCTCTCAGAGTTGCCAAAAGACTTATTCCTTGCACTAAAGTCATTCAACTATGTAATGCTTTTGTGGTTTCATTGCTCAACTAATAAAAAGTGCATTTTTAATTTTCTACTTGACCATGAGTGAAGTACATTTCTATGAAATTTCAATTGTGATAAAATGAGTCTACTCTCTGTTATCCAGAATTAGATTATGAGATATAAATACAAAAGAAAAGGTAACCTCTACAAGATATTGAAGTTGGCTTTGTCATGCCTCTTCAAATTCATTTCAACTATATTCATGCAATCAATGTTTTACAAAGTGCATAAGATTGTCAATCTCCGGCAAGACATGACATGAGAGCATGACTTGGTGGTGATGCCAACGAGACGAATGAAATGATATGTATGAGCACATGTTAAGCCAAAAAAAAAGTATAATATATATCATTCACCAAAAGTTCTCTTTGTGAAATACGTATGGATGGCAAATTGAAATAAGACAGGACATTAAATATTTTATCGTCACCCATTTAAATACAAGGTAAAATCAGGAAAAAAAATTCTCTCCTCATAAAGCTGATGTTCCCCATTCTATTAAACAAAGGATGCACTTTCGCTAGCTCTTTGACGAGTCATAATATCTTGTTGTCTTCATTGTAGCTAACTAACCATTTAATGACATAAAAACAACTATGAATATTTGACTCTGCATGCACATAAGCTACATATGTTTCTTTCCTACTTTAAAAACACCCACTGGAACACAAGATTAATGAGACTACACAAAGAGAAGTGAGCAACCACGTGAAGATCAAAGCATTGAAGAGAGTGGTGGCGATAATGTTAATTGCAGGGCTAATATGTAGTGTATTCCTTGTCAAGGCATCCATGGAATGTAATAAAAGGTGTGCTCGTGCTCATGCGATTACCATTTTGCCATGGATTTGTTACAACCTTGGTGTGCGAGGTTGTTATGATGGCAAATCATTTGTCCAAAGAGTGCTTGAGCAATGCAATCTTGGTTGTGTGGTGTCTAAGTGCTTTGATTGCCATTTACGTATAATTTCTACCAAATCATCACATCTAAATCTTCGCTCAAAGTTAACATAGGTAACACTTAATTTTCAATTTGTTACATTATGGGTTTAACTCACTCAAAGTGTTGTTCACTTTGACTTGTCTCGTATTGAGTCTCATGATTTTGTCGTTTGGCATCCCAAGAGACACTTTCCCATGAGTTGCTCATCTTGGTAGTGCTCCTACCTGAACATGCTTAGCTTTGGATTGAGGTTACGTCAAAAGGCACGTCAATGAGTTAATTGCAGTTTTCACATGTTTATCCCAAACACACTCTCTGTTTGCTATGCAATTCGATTCATTCTTTGTCCATTTGCCATCCTAGAAGTCTACCAATAACCACTTCAGAGATCAATGGCTTGAAGTGAGATAAAGACAAAAATTCAACAGAAGAAAGAAAACACAGACTAGTCAATGGGACAAGCAGGAGCGAATAAATCATCAGTACTGACCCTTGACGTGCCTTGCGTAGACTCGCCAACAGGTTATGATGGTAGGTTCGTCAAGGCTAGAGGTAAACATTGATTGTCTCTTACCATACAAGTTCTAATCGATCTTGAGTGGAAGATTTTATGTTCTCCCTTTTTTTTTGCCCGGGACCATTTGGATGGTATTATTAATTCTTTGAATTGTACCTTGGAAAATGTATCAGGTCTAGAAAATAGCATAACATCAAGGACCAAATCTTCTAACTAACTTGCAGACTGTGCCAAAATGTTTGAGAGCAATTAACTGGCTGTGCAAATGCTTAGGTCATGTCATACACCTGCAAATGGTAATTATTTGATGACTCAGACACTGTACACTTAAAAACCATATCATATAAAGACATGCATTTTCTGTATTGCAAAATAACCATCAACAATAGAAGAGAGTTTGCTATGGTTTTTTATATTAAGCCCAGCTCCCTACGGAGTACAACGCAAAACTTTAATGTGGAACATCATTTAAACATGATGGGTTATATGTGTATTAAATGGGCCGCCCATGATGGGCTAACCCAGCCCCCAGCCCATGTCAGAAAATAACTGCACATGGCAGTTATTCTCTGAAAACAAAAGCAAGAATAGTGAACAAACGTGAGTGTGTGTTCTATGTGTTCGCAAATACTAGAAACACTCTCAAAAGAAGACAAAAAGCAAAAGGCAAATTTTGTCAGACAATCAAAGGATTGTTCACTCTCTCAAGGCTGCAATAAGGGCATTTAATCTGTGGTGAAAGAGGTACGTTCGTTTATGTAATATACTTCGAACGATCAGTGATTCAAGTGTAGAATGGGCACGTTTTTCCGCAAATTTACGTATTATGTTTAGGAATTTGTTTCATTCATTGGTATCAGAGCATGTGTTCTTGTTTCCTGATCGTTTAATATGTTTTTACATGGAGTATTGGCCGGAATTTGTGAAACGGCACTGACGAACGCTCGGGTACGAAAAACCGACACCCGACCGTACTGTTCGAGTCCGTTTCTCGATTTCCGTGCGTCAAAATTATTTTTGAAAAGTGTAGGGTCGTAGTGCTCGTCGAGACGAGCAAAACGACGGGTGGAACGCCACCGGGGGACACCGCACGCGCCCCCACGCGCCGCCGCAAGCGGCGGATGCGCAGGCACGTGCGTTGCACGTGCGCAGCGGTTGCTGCGCGCGCGTGCAACGCACGCGCCACGTATGTGCGTGGGGCGTGGCTAACGTCACGCTGACGTCAGCCACGCGGCTGCCCCTGATCCGACCCGTTTGACCCGATCCGACCCGTTCGACCCGGACCCGACCCTGTGACCCGTTGACTTGACCCGGTCATCCGTTGACAGGCGTTGACCACCGTTGACCGGCGTTGACCACCGTTGACCAGCCGAAAAAAAAAAAAGGCAGAAAGGGGCAGAATGTGTTTCTTGCAATATCGTATCATGATTTGAAATATAATCATTTGATTTTTCTGCATTTGTTGCAGGAAAAATGGTACGAAGATATCAAACCTCTATTATACCTAGAACGGCGGCTCAAAAGGAGAAGCTTGAGAATCTAAGGATCGAGCTTGCTCTTTACCGGTGGGATGCTGATGATGACATGATGACACACATCATCAAGGTCAACAAAATGATACAGGATATCATTTGGAACGGCTTTGTTATGCCGACATATGTGATGGTCGGGGCCCTCAAATGCACCATTCTTGATGAGTTGGGAAGAATGATTGATAGGGTTTGGGACACCTTAGAGGGTCCAAGCTATAAGATGATTGTGGAGCAGTTCATGCAAGAGTACATACGGGTCGGGGCAAGAAGGACGTCAACCCTTGCATTGAATCGGTCTCGGCGCAATACGTTGCTTGAATTTGGGGGTTTTCCGGGTGCCTCCATTTGTTTGCCAAAGAAAATAAAATTTCATGAGGAATTCTTTGAGTCTTTTCCAGTTTATAGAAAGAGGATTACCACCTGATTGTGTTTATCTACTTTTTAGTAAGATCTTATGGATATGTTCACTATAGGTTGGCGTTAGATATCTTGGGTGGATAGTTCTTTTTATGTTGGTGTTTATGTTTATTTTCTTTGATGGATTCATTTCTTATGTACATAATGTTAAGTAAATGAATGTTGATGGATATTCATGTTGTGAATAGTTTATAGTAATATTCTGTTTTTTAATGTTTATCTTATTAGTATCATATGGTTGAGTGGGAGTTCTAAAAGTTTTAGTAACTTTAAAGAACATAATTTTACTTTAATGATTACATTAACGATAATTTCACATTATGTTTTTTTGATGATGATTGGGAACGTAGTGAACTTTCGAATCTAAAGCCTATGTGAAATTATTCATTAATATAATCAATATATGTAAAATTGATGCATAAATAAGTGGCATTAACAATTCGTGCTTATCTGTCTGATATGTTCAGATTCAATGGCTTCAGCATCAAAGAATATAGTTGCTGAACTTAACAAAGGAGAGAAGCTTAACGGTGATAATTATGAAATTTGGCATATGAAAATCCAATATGTGCTGGAAGAGCAAGAGGCTCTTGAAGCTCTTAACTTGGTTATGGAAGAGCCTGAAGACGGAAATACTGCACAACATAAGAGAGATAAGGATGCATTTGCTGTATGGAAGAGGAAAAACTCCCTTGCTCGCATCACGTTGCTGAGTAGCATGGACAATGATGTCATGCGAGAGTTTAGGCGTTTTGAAAATGCTAAGGAAATGTGGGGAGCATTGGCAGCAAGGTTTGGTCATACATCTGTAACCAAGCTTAGGCAGCTCACTATAAGATTTGATTCTTATAAGAAACCACATGGTCAGTCCATGAAACAACATTTAAGGAAAATGTCAAACATGATTAATGAGCTGAAGGATGCTGGCCATGTTCTGACCGATGAGCAGCAAGTGCAGGCAGTGATTCGTTCTTTACCTCAAAGTTGGGAGCATATGAAGTTGCACCTAACTCACAATGAGAACATCAAAACCTTTGAGGATGCAATGCGCCACTTAGAGCTGGAGGAGGACCGTCTCCTGGCAGATAAGCCGGTAGTTGACATTTACTATGCAGGCTCTAGCTCACAAGGGCCTTCGAGCTCTAAGCGCAAGCGTCCTGATTCGTTCAGAAGGTAGAGAGGTAAGAGAGCGAGTTCTTCGGGGAAGAAACCAAGAGATGACCAACACCAGAGAGGAAAGCGTCCTCAAGTGAAGAATATGTCGAGGGTGAAATGCTACAACTGTAGCAAGAAGGGCCACTTTGCTCGCGATTGCGGCGAGCCAAAGAAGGTAAACTCCCCTTGCATTCTGGAGAACTTTGTCTATGTGTCAAGTTCTGTATTTTTAACTGAGTCTAATCCTTTGTGGACTGTAGATTCGGGAGCAACAGACCATGTAGCGAAGGACAGAGATGCCTTCGTGGAGTTCCGACGGGTTCCGACCGGAACGAAATGGATCTATGTAGGGAACAACTCTAAAGCAGAAGTTAAAGGAATTGGCACCTGCCAGTTGATGATGCGTGGTGGACGCACATTGTTCCTACATGATGTACTATATGCTCCGGAGATTCGTCGGAATTTAGTGTCTGTGTTGGTGTTGATTAAACTTGGTTTCAATTTAAACTTCCATAGCAGTGGTGTTGATTTGTATCTGAATACAAATTATTATGGTTGTGGTTACTTTCTTGATGGTTTCATTGTACTAGATGTTGACTGCAGTAATGTTAACGTTTGTTATTCCCTGTTTACATCTTCCAACTCTTATGAAAATGATGTGAATGTGTGGCATGCTCGACTTGGTCATATTGGCCAACAACGAATGCAAAGATTAGCCAAAGATGGCTTATTAGGCAATATTGAAAAAGTCGATTTGCCTATTTGCGAGCATTGCCTGGCTGGGAAAACAACAAGGAAACCATTCGGAAAGGGCACAAGAGCTGAGTTTCCTTTGCAACTAATCCATTCTGACATCTATGGTCCAATGAATGTAAGAGCAAGGCATGGGGCTGTGTATTTCATCACATTCATAGATGATTGTACTCGATTTGGATATGTCTATTTGATTTCTCATAAATCAGAGGCATTGAGTTGCTTCAAGAAATTTATGAACTTAGTGGAAAATCAATTAGACAAGAAAATAAAAACGTTCAGATCCGATCGAGGTCGAGAATATTTATCTGATGAGTTCAGAAATTTATGTGATGAAAAAGGAATAGAAAGACAGTTGTCTATTCCATATACTCCTCAACAAAATGGTGTTGCCAAGAGGAGAAACAGAACCCTATTAGAAATGGTTAGGTCTATGATGGCACAAGCTAACTTATCAATCTCCTTTTGGGTTGATGTTTTGTTAACTGCTACCTATGTTCTTAACCGCGTGCCTTCTAAATCAGTTACTTCCACTCCGTATGAGTTATGGACAGGTAGAAAACCTGATTTAAGTTTTCTTAAACCTTGGGGTTGTGCTGCTTATACTCACGAGCCCTCTCATAAATATGGGAAACTAGGTCCCAGAGGCAAAAATAGTATTTTCATAAGATACTCAGAGCACTCAAAAGGGTATGTGTTTATAGGTGCACAAGAAAGTGGGAGTATAACTGAGTTTGAATCACGAGATGTCACATTCTTAGAGAATGAGTTTCCTACTAAGGGCGAAATAGGTGAGGACTACTCACTATTTGAAACTTTGGATCCTGATAATGAAATTGATGAAGTTCATCCAAATGGGAGCAATGTGAGAAATGAGGAATTAAATTCGACTCAATCTCAATTGCAACCGTTTGATGAGACGATACCGTCATTATCTAATCCAAGTGGGAGCATGATGGAGAATGATGTGCTACGTGTACAATCTCCCGTACGGCGAACAAGTCGCAAAAGTATTCCCCGACGACGTTTCGACATTGAAGGGGAAACTTTCATCGTCGCTCCACAAGATGAAGATGAGCCAAGGAATGTAAATGAGGCTCTAAGTTGCCCTAATAAGGAAAAATGGATAGATGCAATGGAAGAAGAAATGGAGTCAATGAAGTCAAACCATGTTTGGGAACTGGTTGATCTTCCAAAAGGACGCAAAGCTATTGGGAACAAATGGGTTCTTAAAATAAAGCGAAAAGCTGATGGCTCAATAGAAAGATATAAAGCTTGCCTCGTGGCGAAAGGGTATAATCAACAGGAAGGAATTGATTATGAGGAAACTTTTTCTCCTGTAGTGAGATTTACCTCAATTCGCCTTATTCTGGCAATAGTGGCAAGTATGGATCTTGAATTATATCAAATGGATGTAAAGACTGCTTTCCTAAATGGAGAATTAGAAGAAGAAATTTACATGGAGCAACCAGTTGGCTTCAATGTAAAAGGCCAAGAACAAAAAGTATGTCGACTTTTGAGATCGATATATGGCCTTAAGCAGTCTTCAAGACAATGGTATACGCGTTTTCATAAAGCCATAGTGGCCTATGATTTTACAATGATTGATGAAGATCATTGCGTGTATATCAAGAGATCCAAAGATCAATTTGTGATCTTATCATTATATGTTGATGACATACTGATTGCCGGAAGCAATAAGGAGTTGGTTGATACTATTAAGAGTTGGTTATCATCCAATTTTGAGATGAAAGATATGGGTGAAGCTGCATATATCCTTGGAGTTAAGATTTCAAGAGATCGTTCTAAGAGATTATTGTCTCTTTCGCAAGAGACTTATATCAACAAAGTTCTTGAACGATTTAGTATGCATGATTGTAAACCCATGGATACTCCTATTGCAAAAGGTGAAGGATTGAGCCGTAGGTTGTGTCCTAAGACTCCACAAGAGAAGGAACAAATGAAACGTGTTCCTTATGCCAGTGCTGTTGGGAGTTTAATGTACGCTATGATGTGTACGAGACCTGACATATGTTTTGCAGTTGGGATGGTAAGTAGATACCAATCCAATCCAGGTCAAGCACATTGGAAAGCCGTTAAAAGAATCATGAGGTATCTAAAGGGTACTGCTGATTATTCTCTGAGTTATCAAGGAAAGGATCTGCGACTTGAAGGCTACTCAGATGCTGACTGGGGAGGAGATTTAGACGAAAGGAAATCTACCTCTGGGTTTGTATTCTTACTGAATAATGGCGTCATATCTTGGAGCAGTAAGAAACAAACATGTATAGCATTGTCCACCATGGAAGCAGAGTTCGTGGCATTGTCAGCAGCAGTACAAGAGGGAGTTTGGCTTAAGAGATTTTTGGATCATTTAGGTGTTGTTGAACATGCTGCAAGCTCATTGTTAGTCAATTGTGATAGCCAAGCAGCGATAGCATATACTAAAGATTCGAAATATCATGGCAAGACCAAACATATAGATACCAAGTACAATTTTGTTAAAGACATGGTAGCACGAAAAGATGTGAACTTACAGTACATATCTACGCATAGTATGATAGCAGATCCTATGACAAAGCCAATTCCTAGAGATGTTTTTGTTGGTCATGTAAAATCTCTAGGACTGCGTAGATGCTGATGTACTGAATATTGTAATTTCCCTGAATGTTCACATTTGAATGAAATTGTTATATCATTGTTAATGCCTACGATAATTTTATTTATGCATATTAATACTTAGTGTATTATGTCGAGAAAGTATGTCGGACAGATAAGATTAACCCACTCACATGGGTAATCGCCTCTACTTACTACGTGATAAATAAAGATGAGACAATTTTTAGGCTTATTATCTAGGTGATAATTGAGAGCTCAAGCTTAAAATATAAATGTTGCCTTAGCTAAGTGCTAAGATGAGGACATAAAATTTACAATGTCCGAAAGTAAAATAACCCACATATTTTACTTTTATCTGTCTTTGATGCCAGATGTGAGTTCTAATGGATTCTTTAGAGGAGTAGATACGTGAACTCGAGTTTAGACATTGGGTATGTCTAAACTATCATCTGTACGGTATTGAATGTAAAGACATACGCTCCACGGGAAAGGAGTTAATATCGTAATACGTATATCATACTACGTATGCATAAGACGACCGATAAGAGTGGCAAAAGTTTTTTGATCTCAACTTTATGCCATGTGAGACTCTTGAGGATATGAGTTCCTCATTTAGTGCCCTCACAACTCCAACTTATTCTCAAAGTTTCTATTCAGTGTTCGCTATCTGAGGATGTTGTCAATGGTCATGAATGATTCGATCTAATGGGACATTTCTAGAAAAGCGAGCTGGACTGAAATAGAGAGGTTTAAGGTAAGAGGAAGATCAATTTATTATGATGTCACATTCTATTTTTGTATTCACAGGTCGACCAATTATGATTTTAAGTAAATCATAGTTGTGAATACAATATGCGAGATATTAAAAGAGATCAAAAGAGATATAAATGTGACTGATTGATCTAGGGTACTGCATACTATATCTACTCGGAAAACGTTGTACCCAATTTTGAGCTGCTATGTATTCCTAACAGATGCATTGCAACGAGCTCTCAAAGTATGCTGGTCGCACGGATTATTTGCTAGTATGAATATTGCAAAGAAGAGAGAGTTGTTGTTTAGCCCACCATGTGCGAGTGGGAGATGATGGGTTATATGTGTATTAAATGGGCCGCCCATGATGGGCTAACCCAGCCCCCCAGCCCATGTCAGAAAATAACTGCACATGGCAGTTATTCTTTGAAAACAAAAGCAAGAATAGTGAACAAACGTGAGTGTGTGTTCTGTGTGTTCGCAAATACTAGAAACACTCTCAAAAGAAGACAAAAAGCAAAAGGCAAATTTTGTCAGACAATCAAAGGATTGTTCACTCTCTCAAGGCTGCAATAAGGGCATTTAATCTGTGGTGAAAGAGGTATGTTCGTTTATGTAATATACTTCGAACGATTAGTGATTCAAGTGTAGAATGGGCACGTTTTTCCGCAAATTTACGTATTATGTTTAGGAATTTGTTTCCTTCAAAACAGTTGACAAAGACGTAGTCAGAAAATTCTCGCGCTTGCAATAAGCTTAGTCTACAGTGTTGTTGATCAACACAACCTTGCTTATCCGACAGAAATAGAAAGAGTCGATGCGTCAAAAAATGAGATTGGACTTCTTGTTACCCTAGCACATCACGCTGCTCGTGAGGCCTACTTTGTTCTCACACTGTTCAATGAAACAGAGCTCCTCCATCTTAAAAGAAATGGTTTTTCCTTTGTGCTTTTCTATGTTCATGCTTTATGCTTCTTTATATTCATGCACATACTTTCCTTGTATCCAAGGTTTCATCCTATGGCTGTGCCCATTTTACTTGATACTATAAAACCACTGTCATATGGAAGAGAAGTATCCATTGCTGCAGTGAAAGCTTAAATACTCACCAACATTTCGAGCGATCCTCTCCCTTATCCAAAGACTCTAACCTGGAAACCAAACCAGGATTGCTGCTTATGGGATGGCGTAGAGTATGACGAGAACACTGACCATGCAACTGTTCTTGACCTGGGAAGTAGTCTTATCTATGGTTCTATCGACAGCAATAGCCTCTTCTATCTCTTTCATCGTAAAAAGCTCGATCTTGGAGATAATCACTTCAACCACTCTCCCACACCACCCGGATTGGGGAACTTTCAAGATTGACTTATCGCAATCTCTTTGCTGCTATTTTTCTTGGCCAAGTTCCATCCGAAATCTTCAAGCTAAGAAGGTTGGTTTATCTTAATTTGTGTGGTAATAGGGATCCTGATACTTTTTGACATTCTATGGGAAATGGACTCTCTGGATCTTAGAAGCCTTGTTCCAAATTTAACCAAACTGGAAGAACTGGCACAAAAGGGAGCAAAATATGGCTGGACAATTTCATTAAAACAAAAACTTTTTGCAGGTTAATCAGGAAAACGTCGACCACCAAAGGAAGATTTCTTTAAATTTTTTCATTTTCAATTGGAAAATCTGTCACAAAACTATGAAAAGACTATCTAAAATTGGGAAAAAGGAGAAGAATAATCCAGTTCGAAGCAAGACTTTGGAGTACATCATTAGAATTTAGTTCTATATTCTTTATCCTCCATCAAATATCCCGAGCGTGTTTCTTGTCACGCTCCGAACCCCACGTCACGCAACATCTCTACCTTAATCGATAAGCTGCGACGTCCCAAGAAGTGTCGCCGATCCACGCTCAAACACATAGAGATCAAGCACAAGCGGAAGCAATAAATAAACAAACCCAGACAGTAACAATATAAGCCAAGGATAGTCATGCATCAATCACCATAACATAAAATAATTACACCTTTTATATTACTATTAAAACCATTTGTACATCATATACTAGTACCACAAAAAGATACAAACGATTAGCAGCCACTTGGTAAAAAAGGAGAGTGGCTAGGGAGGTCAGGCTAAAACTCAGGGAGAGAGCTACAGTTTAAAAAGTAACGGCCCTCCTTACTAGCTATGGACACTGCGTGACCCTAAGGCTCTCAATCAGGGTCGAACGACTCGGAACAATCATCTGACAACTCCTCAGAGGCATCCTCACTAAACCTTGATTCCTCCGAATCCATGGCCTGTGCTCACTCATCCTCGGAGTCCAGCTCCAACTCTGGATCAAGGTAAAGCTTGAACCCCTCCTCGTCTGATCCTAACTCTGCAACCTCTCCGTCCTCATATACGTCCTGCTCTATGGCCTCGGGTTCATCCTCCTCCTCATCCATCGGCTCGGGGTCTTCTGCTAGTACATCAGGCTCCGCCTCCATCTCCTCCTCCTGCATAATCCACTCGGGTGTGACATGGGGATCGATCACCTCACCATCAACTATAACTAGCTGCATCAACCCAATATCATCGACCGGGACATCAAAGGTCCTGAGGGGATCTCCCTCATTCCCATCGGCATCCCGGTGGCACCATGCCACATACTCCTGCACCTGGTAGAAATACTCGCCTACATTCACATATACTACTGATCGATACCTCACAAAAGCCTCCCCATTTCTTGAGGGGTAGGTACTGCTATACCGCCGATCTGCATAGGGATCCCAAAAAGAGGCGATGGTCTCTCCATCCTCACGACTGGGGGTCTGAAAAGTTTCGATTTACACAACCGTGAGACGAATCTTAGCGAGTTCAACTCCTAAACCTAGGCTAGGCAGCATGCAATCTCCTGACCGGAAACAAACATTCCAAACCGTAATACAATAACAATCAAACAATTCTCTGACCCTGCAGGTTAGACATTTCAATATATATAATAATCACGGCACATACGTGGCACACTTAGTCACACGTACGCCAAACACATGCTCATACTCATGCTCTTCAGTGTTCATATCGCATGCCATACGCCGAGTCTCACATACTCACACACCAGTCCATGCATTTTTATGCATGCAAATGTCGTCGACATGTCATATGCATTTCTCGGCCCACTGGCCCATACTGGCACACTGGCAATTACTCAATTTATTATTATTTATTACGATTCGAGTCAACAACATTCACGGCCCGGTGCGTCTAGCCTGCTTCAAAGTGCATAAGGAGTAGCACCGATCTGGCCCAGTGTCTCTAGCCTGCTTCAAAGTGCATGAGGCACAACACTGATCTTCTTACAAACCAGAGCCTGCTTCAAAGTGCATGAGGATGGTCATCTTCTAGACGTACCGAGCATCGTCCTGCTTCAAAGTGCATAAGGACGGTATCGATCTGAAGGTCCTTAGGTGATCACACAATCAATTGTTATCTGAACCTCGCATAACACACTTTAGGGTTTTTTTAGATGATCATATGTTCATGGCAGGCACGCATTCTCGCACAATTTCATCACATATCTCACTCTCGGCATATATAATGTGTGACCATGCTATGCAGTACAATGCACCACGAGCATCAATTTAATTTAAACATTCAATGCACAGCACGTGCTCAATCAGCCCAATTAATACCATGTGGCCTAACGTGCAATTCACAAATCAACAATTAATTTCAAACCAAATATTGGCCAATCGCACTCCATATTAGTCAACCACACAACATGCGAATGGTAGTACGCAATCAATCACAATTAAGCATAATTTATATACAATCAGTCAACCCGGACATACTCGGTAATTTCACCAACGAGTCTCTAAATTGGCCATTTAGTCCAATTATTCTCCCTAATAAATTCTCATTGATCCACTAAATTTTCCCGATAATAATTTCTACCAATCGGTACACTAATTTCTCTTAGCATGTACCAGTATTCCTAAATTTTACGGACACTGTACGGATAGCGACGTACGGCGATGTACGGACGTCAGAAACGTCACAGTGACAGCAGCTCGGCCGATCGGGCTCCGGTGCGACGGCGGTGATGTCCGGGAGGGAAAAAAAGGAGAGAAAGAGAGAGAAAGGGAGAGAGAAAGGAGTCGGACAGAGGCGAAGCTGAGGCTAAGGACTGAGGTGGTCGACGGCGGGGCACAGTAGACGGCAGCGGCGCTCCGGCGGCCGGCGGTGAGCTCTGGCAAGGCTTGGCCGAGAGATAACAAGAGAGGGAGAGAGATTTCGGGAGGAGAAAGAGAGAGTTCTGGCCAAATGGGAGTGAGAGGAGAGTGAAAGAGGTTTAAATTGGTCAAATAATAGGGGCTAGGGGCGCCAAGTGTCACAAATCTAGCCAAAATGACCATTTTACCCATTATCCAAGGGTCTCCATTAACTTTTATCCAATAATTCATGGGCATTTTGGTCATTTGCTGCAATAATTAGGATAAGTCCAAATTTAATTAATTTCATTAATTATCCCTCAAAATTCGGAATCAAAAATAGCCCAGGGGCAAAACTGTCATTTTTCCGGTCCCGGGGCAAAATTTTAATTTTTGGCTATATCAGTCCCAAATGAGTGTGGCCAACATAATATGGCGTCAGAATCGCGAAAATAGCTCCTTAAGCCCTTGAAAATCGAGTCCAAAGTCCTGGGGAATAAAATAATTTATTTTTTACTTCCGAGCCAAAATTCTAATTTTTGACCGTAACACTTTCAAATGTGTGTGGTCACCCTAAAATGTCATCGGCCTCGAAAAATAACTTCATACGGCCTCAAAATCAGTATCGGGGTCTAGAGGGGCAAAATCGTAATTTTTGACTTCCGAATCGAAATTCCATTTTTGGACCAAACTAATTCCAAACGTGAATGGCCAGTATAATATGACATCAAAATCGTGAAAATAGTCATACAACCCTTCGAAAATCGATATTGAAGTCCAGGCCCAATTTCGTGATCAAAACTCGCTAGTTTTCAAATTTCAGGGTCTCTCTCACTAACGAGCGATAGTTTAGGGGTTACGCGTATTGACCTAGCATTATCGGAGTCATGATGGTCCCGATCATTGAGAGAATGAGAAATTATCACTAGTCCCAGAGGTCGTGATTATTCGGTTTAAGTTCAGGACTAGTTGGCCACGTACACTTTCGGATGTGCAGTATCAACCTCGATCCAATTGTACATCATTGGCCTTGGCCAAATCAAATCCATCACCTTTTCTAAGATCGGCCCACATTGGTCCAAAATATCCCCTCATCGTTTATCATGATCGGTGCCCGACTCATAATCGGGTCTCTGGTCCACGTACTATTTTCCCAGTTAGCCATACCCCATAGGTTAGTATCCCGTGAGTGATCAGCTCTGAGCGAGACTCACTAAAATGAAATGCGAAATATTGACAATTTTATTGATCCCATAATTACTTCGAAATTCGGGCCATTACAACTCTTCCCCCTTACAAAAATTTCGTCCTCGAAATTTGAAACTACCCTTAACTACTCAAACAACTGGGGGTGCTGACGTCTCATAGCTTCTTTGCTTTCCCAAGTGACACCTTCTGTCCCGTGGTGCTTCCAGATAACCTTGACCATCGGGATCGTCTTATTTCTCAGCACACAATCTTTTCTGTCTTTGATCCTAACTGGCCTTTCCACGTACGACACTCTGTTGTCCACTTCTATCTCCTCATACTTCAGAATGTGGATAGGGTCCGGCTCGTAATTTCTTAACATTGATACTGGAAAACATTATGCACTTGGGATAGGTTAGGCGACAATGCCAATCAATAAGCCATATCGCCAATCTTTTCCAATATTTCAAATGGCCTGACATACCTTGGACTGAGTTTTCCTTTCTTACCGAATCGGGATAATCTTTTCATTGGTGATACCCTGAGAAATACATGATCTCCCAGTTAAAATTCCAAGGGTCATCGTCTTCTATTGGCATAACTCTTTTGACGACTTTGCCCTGTCCTCAGTTTGTCCCGAATGATGTTTACAACTTCAACCGACTGCTGTACTAACTCTGGGCCTATGATACTCCGCTCACCTACTTCATCTCAGCACAGGGGCATCCTACATGCCCGACCATATAAAGCTTCGAACGGTGCCATCCGAATACTCTTTTGATAGCTATTATTATAGGCAAATTCCACTAAATGCAGCTGTTCTTCCCATTTGCCTTGAAAATCCAACACACAAGCTCTCAGCATATCCTCAAGGGTCTGAATCGTTCTTTTCGACTGGCCATCTGTCTGCGAATGTTAGGCCGTACTGAATTGTAACTTGGTGCCTAAGCCTCTCGCAGACTTTTCCAAAAATTTGCTGTAAACCTCAAGTCTCGATCGGATGTAATTGTCACTGGCACTCTATGCAGACGTACTATTTGTCTCACATACAATTCTGCGTACCTTTCCAACTCGAAATCCTTTCGCACTACTAGAAAGTGTGCTGACTTGGTTAAATGATCCACTATAACCCATATTGAATTATGTCCTCTCTTACTACACGGCAATCCCGATACGAAATCCATCGTAATATGCTCCCATTTCCACTCGGGAATCTTCAACGGTCTTAATAAGCCACCTGGCTTGCAATACTGTGCCTTTACTTGTTGGCACGTCAAACACTTAGCTACATGCCTGGCTACATCCACCTTCGTCCCATTCCACCAATAGTGTTGTCTCAAATTCTAATACATCTTTATACTTCCCTGGTGGATACTGTAATTGCTCCTATGAGCTTTCGATAAGATTTCTTCTTTAAGTTTCACATCAGCCGGTACACACAATCGCCCTCCAAACTTCAAAACTCCATTCTCGGACACTTGAAAGTCCGGTTTCCTCTTAGCTACATCCATCTCAACAATCTTTTGGATTTCTTGATCCGTAGACTGTAGTTCCTTAATCTTGATCTGAATCTCTGGCTCAATCTTCAAGGCGGCCAGCAAATTCGTCACGTGACTCATCTCGAACTTAAACTTTGAATCCCTGAGTTTTTCCAATAAGATCCACTCTTTGACCATTAGATGCGCCAAACTAGACTTTCGACTCAAGGCATCTGCCACTCGATTGGCTTTCCCAAAATGATACAGAATGTCGCAATCATAATCCTTTAGAAGCTCCATCCATCAGCGCTACCTCATATTCAATTCTTTCTACGAAATTAGGTACTTGAGGCTTTGATGATCAGTATAAATCTAGAACTTCTCTCTACACAAGTAGTGTCTCCAGATCTTAAGTGCAAACACGATAGCAGCTAATTCCAAATCATGCGTCGGGTAGTTCATCTCATGCGGTCTCAACTGATGCGATGCAATGCATATGCTACCACTTTTCCATGCTGCATTAATACACAGCCCAATCCTCTTAGCGAAGCATCGCTATATATCTCAAATCCTCCTGGACCCGACGAAATAGTCAATACAGGAGCAGTCGTTAACCAGTATTTCAATTCCTGAAAACTCCTTTCACACTTATCATCCCACTCAAACTTCACCTTCTTCTTAAGCAGCCTTGTCATTGGCATGGCTATTGACGAAAATCCTTCTATGAATTGCCTGTAATAACCAGCCAATCCTAGAAAACTCCGAATCTTAGTCACTGACATTGATCTAGGCCACTTGGTAACTGCTTCAATCTTAGCTGGATCTATAGAAATTCCATCTCCCGAAACTATGTGACCAAGGAATGCCACTCTATTTAACCAAAACTCACACTTACTGAACTTGGCAAAGAGCGCGTGTTCCTTTAATGTCAGTAATACCTAAGTCAAATGCACCTCATGCTCCTCTGGGCATTTCGAATATACCAAAATGCCATCGATGAACACTATAACGAATCTGTCTAGAAATTCCTTGAACACTCTGTTCATTAAATCCGTAAAGGCAGCAGGAGCATTAGTCCGAAGGGCATCACTGTAAACTCGTAGTGCCCATACCGCGTCCTAAAAGTGGTCTTAGGTATGTCCTCTTTTTGGATTCTCAACTGCTGGCATCCGGTTCGCAAATCAATCTTAGAGAACATTGATGCTCCCTGCAACTGATCAAATAGATCATCGATCCTTGGTAGAGGGTACTTGTTCTTAATTGTCACCTGATTCAATTGCCGATAATCAATATACAACCTCAAGGTTTAGTCCTTCTTCCTTACAAACAGTACTGGTGCTCCCCATGGAGACACACTAGGTCGAATAAAGCCTTTGTCCAGTAGTTCTTGTATCTGGACCTTTAACTCTTTCAATTCTGATAAGGACATCCTCTACGGTGCTTTCGAAATCGGTTCAGTTCCCGGTGCCAACTCTATCACAAATTCTACTTCTCGCTTGGGCGTAAACTAGGTAACTCTTCAAGAAATACCTCAAGGAAATTTCTTACTACTGGTAACTCTTCCAACTTGGATTCCGCCATTGTTAGATCCATAACATTCAATAAATATCCTCCACACCCATCATCCAGCAGTTTCGTCACTTTAAGTGAAGAAATCCAAGGAATCAAGATTCTTCCTTGGTTTTCCTGAAACTCAAACCTTGGATGTCCTATCGGATTAAATAGAATCGTCTTACTACTGCAATCCATAATGGCTTTCTAGCTCACTAGCCAGCTCATTCCGATTATCACATCGAAATCGAACATGACCAACACTACCAAGTTAATACTTTCTTCACTAGCCCCAATCACAATCTTACAATTAGGGCATTCAAAAGAAACTAACATTTTATCATTCATAGGCATCGACACACTCAACATAGTCTCAAGCAACACTGGTTCCAAGCCAACTAACTTAACAAATTGCTCCGAAATAAAAGAGAGGGTCGCCCGTGGATCAAATAACGCATAAGCAGCATGATCACAAAGAGAAATGGTACCTGTGACTACGTTCGACGCTTTCTCAGCTTCTCTACGCATCATAGCATAGACCCTTCCTTGAGCTGGCGATCGTCCTTGATTCGCCAGTGGGGGATTCCCAGCTTGATTTCTAACTCGCAACGGCGGCAACCTGGGCGGTCCTGAAGGTTGCATTTGAGGACAAGTCCTGATCTAGTGCTCTAAACTCCTACATTTGAAACATGCCCCAAATCTACTCGGCTAGGGATTCGGCTTCCCTATAATCCGTCTAGCAGGCGGAACAAACCGTCTGTTTCCAATCATAGGTCTCCTTCCCAAATGGCGATTATCTCTATTTTGAGCAAACCGCAATCCCGAAGCGGCTGCCCTTTCCTACCGGTCTTACTCTATAATCTGAGCTCGTCTATACATTTCCCCATAATCTTTAATATCATGGGACAAAATCAAACTCCAAATATCCGACTTCAATCCATCCCGGAATCTTTGAGCTCTATCTCTCGTATTCTTCACCATAGTTAGGGCAAACTTAGCTAATCTTGCGAATTCTACCTCATACTGATCCACGGTCCTTTGTCCCTGGCGCAAGCGCATAAATTCCATCAATTTCTTTTCTTGCGCATTCTCCGAGAAATACTTTTCATAAAATTTCTCCACAAACACAACCCAAGTCGAGGCCGTTCCTTCAGGAAACACTCTGCTTTCCATGGCATTCCGCCAATCATTTGCACCTTCCTGGAGCTGATAAACCGCCAATGTCACTTTTTCCTCATCGGTGCATCCCAGAACTTTGAAGGTTTTCTCCAGTTCTTCTACCCATCTAGGCCCAGTCTCGGGGTCACCACAACCATGAAATTTAAGCGGCTTCAATTTCATAAATTGCTCTACTAGCTAGGGCATCTACCTAACCCCTGCTAGCTGGGCCTGTCCAACATTAGCTTGATACTCATTCACAATAGCAGCGGCTACACTCTCAGCAGTCTGGGCTACCACATTATCTCGCCCTTGAGCTTGCCTATCCAACACATTCCCGATCCTTACGCAAGACCTCTACCTCTGGTTCTATAACATTAGCTTGATACTCTTTAGCTTGATACTCCTTCCATACGCAGATCTTTCATAGGTCTCCCATCAACTATGGGGTCTACTGCAGCTCCCATATTAACTCCAAGGTTTTCCACTGCTCTAGCTTGAGCAAGACCTCTACCTCTGGTTCCTCTTCCTGCGCCCCTTCTAGGGACTCTTCCTATACCTCTTCCTTCGCTACTCATCTTAGCTACCTGATTTTATAACCACCTGCTATAATTCCATGAAGGAATTAAAGATTTAAACCAATCTATCCTAGTCTAAGTCCTAGGCAGGTATTAAACAACAATCAAGCAATCAGCATGCGGCTTACTAAAAACTAGCCAACTCCTCACCCAAGGGATTCACGTATACACCTCGGGTCCTGCCGCACCTACATTGATGGATCACTCAACCACAATTCAAACACAATCACAAGCTGTTAGGAGATACATGTAGCACACGAGATCACCCTACTGACTACCCAGGATCTCATCGCTCCTTATCACCCTAGGTTTCAACCTAATTGGACCGAGTTGACCTTGCTCTGATACCAAATCAAATGGGGATGTCGAGCTCCAAACCCCACGTCACGCAACATTTCTACCTTGGTTGATAAACTGCGACGTCCCAGAAAGTGTCGCTGACCCACGCTCAAACACATAAAGATCAAGCACAAGCGAAAGTAATAAATAAACAAATCCAGACAATAACAATATGAGCCAAGGATAGCCATGCATCAATCACCATAACATAAAATAATTACACCTTTTATATTACTATTAAAACCATTTGTACATCATATACTAGTACCACAAAAAGATACAAACGATCAGCAGCCACTTGGTCAAAAAGGGGTGAGTGGCTAGGGAGGTCAGGCTAAAACTCAGGAAGAGGGCTACAGTCCAAAAAGTAACGGCCCTCCTTACTAGCTATGGACACTGCGTGACCCTAAGGCTCCCAATCAAGGTCAGACGACTCGGAAGAATCATCTCACAACTCCTCGGAGGCATCCTCACTAGACCTTGACTCCTCCGAATCCATGGCTTGTGCTCCCTTATCCTCGGAGTCTGGCTCCAACTCTGGATCAAGGTAAAGCTCAAACCCCTCCTTGTCTGATCCTAACTCCGCAACCTCTCCGTCCTCATCTACGTCCTGCTCCATGGCCTCAAGTTCATCCTCCTCCTTGTCCATCAGCTCGGGGTCTTCCGCTAGTACATCAAGCTCCGCCTCCATCTCCTCCTCCTGTATAATCCACTCGGGTGTGACCTGGGGATCTATCACCTCACCATCAGCTATAACTAGCTGCATCAACCCAATATCATCGACCGGGACATCAAAGGTCCTGAGGGGATCTCCCTCATTCCCATCGGCATCCCGGTGGCACCATGCCACATACTCCTGCATCTGGTAGAAATACTCGCCTACATCCACATATACTACTAACGATACCTCACAAAAGCCTCCCCATTTCCTGAGGAGAAGGTACTAGTATACTGTCGGATCTGCATAGGGATCCCAAAAAGAGGCGGTGGTCTCTCCATCCTAATGGTTGGGGGTTTGAAAAGTTTCGGTTTACACAACCGTGAGATGAATCTCAGCGAGTTCAACTCCTAAACCTAGGCTAGGCTAGCATGCAATCTCTTGATCGGAAACAAACATTCCAAACCATAATACAACAACAATCAAACAATTCTCTGACCCTGCAGGTTAGACATTTCAATATATATAATAATCACGGCATATACGTGGCACACTTAGTCACACGTACGCCAAACACATGCTCATGCTCTTCAGTGTTCATATCGCATGCCATACGCCGAGTCTCACATACTCGCACACTAGTCCATGCATTTTTTATGCATGCAAATGTCGTCGACATGTCATATGCATTTCTCGGCCCACTGGCCCATACTGGCACACTGGCAATTGCTCAATTTATTAATATTTATTATGACTCGAGTCAACAATATTCACGGCCCGGTGCATCTAGCCTGCTTCAAAGTGCATGAGGCGCAGCACCGATCTGGCCCAGTGTCTCTAGCTTGCTTCAAAGTGCATGAAGCGCAACACTGATCTCCTTACGAACCAGAGCCTGCTTCAAAGTGCATGAGGATGGTATCGACCTGAAGGTCATGACCCGAAAGTCCTTAGGTGATCACACAAGCAATTGTTATCTGAACCTTGCATAATACGCTTCAGGGTATTTTTAGGTGATCGCATGTTCATGGCAGGCACACATTCTCACACAATTTCATCACATGTCTCACTCTCGGCATACATAATGTGTGACCATGCTATGCAGTACAACGCACCATAAGCATCAATTTAATTTAAACACTCAATGTCACAACACGTGCTCAATCAGCCCAATTAATACCGTATGGCCTAACGTACAATTCACATATCAACAATTAATTTCAAGCCAAACATTGGCCAATTGCACTCCACATTAGTCAATCACACAACATGCGACATGGCAGTACGCAATCAATCACAATTAAGCACAATTTACGTATAATCAATCAACCCGAACATACTCGGCAATTTCACCAATGGGTCCTTAAATTGGCCATTTAGTCCAATTATTCTCCCTAATAAATTCTCATTGATCCACTAAATTTTTCTGATAATAATTTCTACCAATCGGTACACTAATTTCTCTTAGCATGTACTAGTATTCCTAAACCAGTCCAGAAAATGCACTATCAATCCTAATCCGGATTTAGGAATTTTACTCACTTAATCCAATGTCACGACGACGAGGAACGACGGCCGATCACTGGTGAACAGTGGAACTGTGGCGGCGTTCCCGGCGACGGTGTACAGACAGTGGTGTACGGATCATACGGACGTCATACGAACACCATACGGATAGCGACGTACGGCAATGTACGAACGTCAAAAACATCATAGTGGCAGCAGCTCGGCCGATCGGGCTCCAGCGCGGCGGCGATGATGTCCGAGAGGGAAAAAAAAGAGAGAAAGAGAGAGAAAGGGAGAGAGAAAGGGGTCGAATAGAGGCGAGGCTGAGGCTAAGGACTGAGGTGGTCGACGGTGGGGCACGGTGGATGGCGGAGGCGCTCCGGCGACCGGCGGTGAGCTCCAGCAAGGCTTGGTCGAGAGAGAACAAGAGAGGGAGAGAGATTTCGGGCGGAGAGAGAGAGAGAGTTCTGGCTAGATGAGGGTGAGAGGAGAGAGAAACGAGTTTAAATTGATCAAATAATAGGGGCTAGGGGCGCCAAGTGTCACAAATCTAGCCAAAATGACCATTTTACCCCTCATCCAAGGGTCGCCATTAATTTTTATCCAAAAATTCATGGGCATTTTGGTCATTTGCTACAATAATTAGGATAAGTCCAAATTTAATTAATCTCCTTAATTATCTCCCAAAATTCGAAACCAAAAATAGCCCAGGGGCAAAATTGTCATTTTTCCGGTACTAGGGCGAAATTTCAATTTTTGGCTATATTAGTCCCAAATGAGTGTGGCCAACATAATATGGCGTCAGAATCGCGAAAATAGCTCCTTAAGCCCTTGAAAATCGACTGCAAAGTCCTGGGAAATAAAATAATATTATTTTTCACTTCCGAGCCAAAATTCCAATTTTTGACCGTAACACTTCCAAATGTGTGTGGCCACCCTAAAATATCATCGGCCTCGAAAAATAACCTCATACGGCCTCAGAATTAATGTTGGGGTCCAGAGGGGTAAAATCGTAATTTTTGACTTCCGAATCGAAATTCCATTTTTTTAGCAGATTAATTCCAAACGTGAGTGGCCAGTATAATATGACGTCAAAATCGTGAAAATAGTCGCACAACCCTTCGAAAATTGATATCGAAGTCCGGATCCAATTTTGTGACCAAAACTCGCTAGTTTTCAAATTTC